>CAUYPK010100175.1:0-89584 GCA_963574355.1 Loris lydekkerianus | reverse complement strand
TGAGAATATCCTGGAGAGCTAGTTATGGCAAATTTCTTCAACATGTGAATGTCTTTGAAGTATTTAATTTCTCTGTCATAAATGAAACTCAGTTTAACTGGGTATAGTATCCTGGGTTGAAAGTTATTTTGTTTTAGGAGATTAAAAGTTGATGACCACCCTCTTCTAGCTTGAAAGGTTTCAGCAGAGAGATCTGCAGTTATTCTAATATTCTGGCCCTTGTAGGTAATGGTTTTCTTTCAGCTGGCAGCTTTCAGAATTTTCTCCTTCATGTTAACTTTGGTGAAATTGATTATATGTCTGGGGGATGTCTTTTTTGGGTTGAGTCGTGCTGGAGTTCTGAAACTGTCTGCTATCTGGATTTCAGAATCTCTCTGGAAAGTTCTCCTTCATAATCTCATGGAGAAGAGACTCTGTGCCTTGTGAAGCCACTTCTTCGCTTTTGGGGATCCCTATAAGACGAATATTGGTTTTCTTCGAATTATCCCAGAGCTGTCTGAGAGAGTGATCTGTTTTTGCCCTCCATTTCTTATCCTCTTTGAGAGTTTGGGAGCGTTCGAAAACTTTGTCTTCAATGTCAGAAATCCTTTCTTCTGCTTGCTCCATTCTGTTACTGAAGGATTCTACTGTGTTTCTCAGATCTTTGAGGGATGTAACTTCTTGTCTCAATATGTGAAAATGTTTGGTCATTTGGTCTTTGTATTTGTTGAATTCTTGAGATATCTTTTGTGTTACTGCTTGGGGAGTTCTAATTCGGTCTTATTTGCTATCCAAATTCTGAATTTGATTTCTGACATCTCAGCTATTTGTTTTTGCATTGGATCTTGTGCTGTGTCTGCCCCATTGATACTTGGGGAAGTTGATCAACTCTGATTATTCACATTGCCAGAGTTTTCCTGTTGACTTCGCCTCATGATTGTTTTTCACCGTTGCCTCTGGCTGTCCTCAGAATTGGGGAGGTTTCTCTTTTTAGATTAGACCCCAGCGAGATCTCTCTATTGTTGCTGGATCTTTGTAGGGAGTGACCCTTTGTAGGGAGTGACCCTGTGTAGTTCCTCCAGCTAGGGAGTTCTGGTTGTGGAAGCAGCTCTGGCATGTGACACACCCGGATCCAACAATAGGGCGGGAGGTGGTGCGCATGGTTCTGGGAGTGCCTGGCACCCAGTGACTTTGGCACAGAGAGCCCAAGTCTCCAGCAGTCTCTGGCCAGGAGAAGGGCTCTGCGCAGAGGCAGGGAGGGCTTCAGAGGGCACGCCGCTACCAGTATCCCTGGCCAGATGAGCGGGCCAGTGTGGAGGCTGGGAGGACACAGGAGGGAGGACGCAGGGTTGTGGGCTCCTGCAGTTCCTGGTCAGGGCATGCAGAGGCCCAGTTGGTGCGAGGTCGTGGCACAGATGTTATGGAGGTCCGGCAGTGCCAAACCCTGGATTTTGAGGTTGCTATGAGCTGTGACGCCACAGCACTCTACCCAGGGCAACAGCCCAAGGCTCCAGTGTGCCAAAACCATCTCACTCTGCCCCTAAGGGTTAAGGCTGTAAGGCAGCTCAGTCTCTGCCTTTAGGCTGCTCAGTCACTAGGTTACTAGGTCTTGCCCGATTTTTGCTCTGGGACCCTGAGGGCGGAGCTTGCGGGGGCAGTTCTCTCACAATGGCTCCCTGCAGCCCAGCTCAGCAGCTCAGTCTGGAGCCCCAGACAATGCCCAAAGTTCTCTGCACTCCTGCTCAAGCTTTCTCCAAGGCAGTTCAACTGAGTGCCAAGTCCAAAAACACTGAACCAGTTCACAGGTAAGGACTTTCCGGTTTGCAGTCTCACTGCTGCTTGTACTTACGGTTGCCGGCGGGATTAGGTCGATGGAATCACACAACCGCTTGCCAGTTTTCTACTGTTTTTGTCCTCCTCTTGGAGTCCAGAAGTCCCTTGCTGACTCCCTGTATCCTCAAAGGGATGATTATAGGCAGATCGCACCAGCCAGAGAGTCTGGAGTCTTATCTCCCCAGACTCACCATGCCCAGTTGCAGGGAAGCTGTACTCAGCTGCCATCTTTAATCTCTTCAGGTAAAATTCTTAATCACTTAATCTATGAAAAATGAAAAATTTGTTTCTTTCATTCTAATCTTTATGCTACATTTGTTTTTCTTATCTTTTGCACTAGAAACTCCAGTTCAGAGATGAATAGACACGGCAATAGAAGGCATCATTGTTTTATGATTGACCTTAAAGAAACTGTTTCTAACATTTCTCTATAGCATGATAGTTTCTGTATGGTTTTTGTAGATGCGCTTTGCCAGAGAAGCACTACAGCCTCACTGTGAATTATTAAAAGTAACAAAACTCCAAAAGAGACTCAAGTAAGCAAATTGTCATAGATGCTGAAAGTAGATAATGGGACTCTGTGGATTAGAACGAGATAGTTTGTTATTCCTAGCACAGCAAATGGCATGAGCATCAGCATGGCAATTCCAGTTTTCCTGACCTCATGGCCCAGGGTGCGATATGATGGGCTCAGGGCCACAGCTGGGGAACCCAGGGTTAAGGGCTCGGCATTTTTTTATATTAAGTGATAAACAAGCCAGTTCCCACCCCTTACACAGGGAGCAATTTTACACTACTATACTGTAGTTGCCTTGTCTTACTTATTGCCTAAGTGGCATAGTTACAGAAAGGGTTCATGGGTTTGGTATGCTCAGAAAGGATGGGTAAGGATGCTTGGAGCCCATGGCAGCCTGCTTCTTGCAAGAAGAATTTTCTTTATCTCTGTTTAGTTTGCTAGGGGATTTTGTCATGAATGGCTACTGATTTTTATCAAGAGATTTTCTGTACATTTTGAAAAAACCATATAGTTTTTCTCCTTTATTCACCTGGTATATTGTATTAATAGTAACATTTACAGTCTAATGTTAAACCAGGCTGCAATTCTTGGAATAAGTATTTCTGGTTGAAGGTATATTGTATTTTTTATACATTGATCAATTTATTTTGCTAAATTTTTTTAGCATTCTTATGACTATGTCTATAATACAGGTTGGCTCACAGTTTTTCCTTTGTTTTATAATCCATGTCTGTCTTAGATATCAAGGATATATGAGCCTCATAAAATTAACTGGTAAGCCTTTCTTCTTTCTCTAAACAGTTTATTATGAGAGAAGTTATAAGATAAAAGTTACCTGAAGTTTTAGTAAAAGTAAATATCAGGTGTAAATATCAGGTGTTTTTGAGTAGCTTTTAGAATATTATTTTAATTTCCTTAATGTCATCAGACTTAAGTCAGAGTTTCATCTGTTTCAGTCTGTTTCATCTTAAGTCAGTCATGGTAATTTATATATTTTTACTGAAAGTTTTCTACTTTCCTCAAAATTTCAAATATATTAGTATATTTTTATGATTTGAAAAGCTGCTTCTGTTTTTTTGTAGTTAGATTTCTGTTTTTTTTCCTAATATTTTTAGTTTCCTTTTGACTGTTTCTTTGGTTTTTATTTTATGAATTTCTGGTTTATCTTTATATTTGCTTCTTTCTCCTTTCTTAAAGTCTATGCTTCTCTTTTCCTAGTTTTTTGAGTGAATACTTAGTTCACTAATTTTTGGTCTTTCATTCATTTACACATATTTATTTTTCATGCAACTATAAATACATATAGTTAAGGCTGTAAACCATCTTATAAATAATGCTTTAGCTGCATGATTTTAATTTTGTCACGTAATATTTTTTATTGTCCAGTTCTGCCCTACAATTTAAGTTATGATTTCTCTTGGACCTATGTGTAATTTAGAAGTAAGACTATAGATTTTTTTAAGTATGAGATTTTTTTCTTTGTTTCCTTTAAGTGGTGATTTTGCCTTTCCTTCAGGAGTCCCATCTGTTCAAGACAAGTTTTGATATCAGTTTCTCAGTTTGTGATTACTGCATCACAAAGGTACTATAAATTCAGTCCCCGTATATTTATGAATTTGATCTAATTTGGGCTTTGGTATTTTGTTTTTCACAGGAGAATTTTTTTTCCCATCATGACCCCTAAGCAAATGAAAAGCCTCTTTATTACTTCTCTGGGCCATGCGGGGTATTTCTGCTTCTGTTTTTATAGAGGAGGCATCTCATTCATGGCTTCAACTTTATGACAGTCTTATTTCCAGGTCTTTGTCTAACATCTCCCAAGGCATATCTCTGGTCTTGTCACAGACATTCAAGGCCTAGTCTCTAGACATAACGGCTTATTTCTGGATCTGCTATCCCACTGGGCTGCCAAAGTGCCAACTTGTACACTTAACTGCCTTGGCTTTGAGTTCTGTCTTTATCTCTGATGCTGCCATATTTTCTTTTTTATTCCTTTGAGCTCAGCTATGAATTTTCATTTATTAAATTTTTATTTCAAATTTCTTGTGTTTATAGTGAAAAGATGTCAACCATTGATTAGCCTCCCAATGTCCAGGGTTTTGTTTTTGTTTGTTTGTGTTTTGTGACAGAATCTCACTTTGTTACCCACAGTAGAGTGTTATGACATCACAATTCACAGCAACCTCAAACTCTTGGACTCAAGTGATTCTCTTCCCTCAGCCTCCCGAGTAGCTGGGACCACAGGTACCCGCCACAATGCCCAGCTATTTTTAGAGGCGGGTCTCACTCTTGCTCATGCTGGTCTCGAACTGGTGAGCTGAGGCAATCCACCTGCCTCGGCTACCCAGAGTGCTAGGATTACAGGTGTGAGCCACCGTGCTCGGCCTCTGACATCCTTTTGAGACAGAATTTTGACTCCTGTTTCAGTGTGAACACTGAATGAACCATAATTTCGATGGAAGGCGAACTCTTCCTTTTTTTTTTTTTTTTTTTTTGAGACAGAGTTTGACTCTGTTGCCCTTGGTAGAGTGCTATGGCATCACAGCTCACAGCAACCTCAGACTGTGGGCCCAAGCGATTCTCTTGCCTCGGCCTCCCGAGTAGCTGGGACTGCAGGTGCCTGCCACAATGCAAACTCTTCTGTGTGTAGACATCAAGTAATTACAGTATTATCACCTGTGTGTATGGTTTCACGAACTTCTAGCAAAGGAGAATTCTACACCGTTTGCTGGAACATGTAATTTCATTTACAGCATTTTGAGAACAGCCCATTTATTCTGACAACTTTAGTAGCAGAGACAGGAAAAACAGCTCCTAAAATCTCTGGCAGGACACGTTGAGGACGAATAGATAGAAAGGTCAAGTTTACTGAAATGCCTCTTGACCACATGTACAGCCTGTGAACTTCCTGACACCCTGTTCTGCCAGAAAAACATGCCTGATCTCAGGGGAACACGGACATTTTTGATTGATTACATCATGGTGCGCAAAGACATCCAGACTGAAGTGGCTGTGGTATTACATGCTGTCACTATACTTAAGAACTATGTTTTCCAAGTAGCTTTTATCCTGATTCTTTTTTCTTTTCCCGTATTTATGAGATAAAATTGACAAATACAAACTGTACATATTTCATGGGTATAAGATGGTATTTTGATACAACTATACCTTGTAAAATGATTACAATAATTGAACTAATTAACATATTCATTACCTCACCTAGTTACCTTTTTGTGTGTGTGTGGTAAGAACATTCTAGATCTACTCTCTCAGCAAACTTCAAGTGTACAATACAATATTATCAATTATGGTCACCATGCTGATAACTGAAACCATTTTATGTTTAATATGTGTGTGACTATAAGGGCACAGTGGCGCATGCCTATAGCCTTAGCAACCTGGGAGGCTGGGGCGGGAGGATCCCTTAAGGTCAGGAGTTCAAGACTAGCCTGAACAACAGTCTCTACAAAGAAAATCAGCCCGTGCATGGTGGTGCATACCTATAGTCCCAGCTACTTGGGAGGCTGGGGCAGGAGAATCAATTGAGCCCGAATCTTGAAGTTACAGAGAATTATAATGACGCCACTGTATTCTAGCTGGGCAATAGAGTGAGACTGTGTCTCAAAAATAAATTTTTTGTGTGTGACTATAGACTTAAGGAGAACTTAGAACCTTTGTTTCAGAAATTGCCTCAAATAAGACAAACATCAAGTAAGACTTTAGGAGCTGTAAGGGTTGGGCACTTTTAATGAACTTGTTTCAGTTCAGTGCTTTAACATAATCTGTCTATAATCCTCAGCTTTAGGCCACTCATTTCAGATAAAGGACAGGGTGTGATCAAGGAACACAGAGTCCAGGAATCAGCACATTATGCCTGGGCTGGGAAGGTTTGGGGTCAGTGAAAGGCTACTGCCTTATCTGCCTCTGTGAAACCATCAGGGCGTATCACCCCGACTGCATGACCACTGAGTGTTAGTCTCTGCATTTGCAATATTTCCAACAAAGAATTACCGTATATACTCGAATATAGGCCGAGTTTTTTCAGCACAAAATTTGTGCCGCGTTCGGGTTTTTGGGCACAAATTTTGTGCCGGAAAAAACTCGACTTATACTCGAGTATATACGTTAACTAGATAAATTGTAATAGTCACCCATGCCCTGTATAATTCTGGAAAATCCTATATTTTCACCCTTTGCTGGTGTATCTATGGGAATTTGAGCTGCTGTTTCTCACTGTCAATGAAAACTCTGGACATTGAGTCTCTATGTCAAGTGTATGTGGCCCCTAATTCTCTGGCCCTCGGTGTCACGAGAGATACTCAGTTTGTAGTTTATAGTAAGTACCAAAATACTGAGTCTCGTTGAGCTGTTAGACACAACTGTTTTCATTCTTTCTCCAAGAAGTATAGTATAAAGATAGAACTCAAGCTTCTTCACTACTTTTAAAGGTCCTCAGGTCTGCTAGACCCGGGCATACCACACCAAGAGAACAGATAGCAATAATTTTAAAATGCAACAAACCAATAACCAGTGAAGTCAGAAGCCATTCCATCAATTGGCAGCAAAAGTCTATTTCCTATAAAATATCCTATATTTAGAATATCCTAAATCTTCAAAGACTTGTACCAAATGACCTTTTCTATTTTGGGCTCTTAATCTTCATTTTCTTCTTCCACTTCTCAGTTGCTGGAATGTTATCATTTCATTGTCACCTGTCCTATGGAATCTTAGTTTTCTCCAAGCAAAATTGATCCTCCCTCTTTCTCTTTCTCATATCTGCTGGATCCCCGGTCACAGCTTCTACAATGCTTTCTTGTATTTGTTTACATGCCTGTTTTTCTGCATTGGAGCACACGCTCCTCAAAGGTGAGTGCCATCCTTCCATCCCTAGTGTCTAGTATGGCATGTGGCTTATAAAGATTTGTTGAGTGAATAAATGAAGACTAGGGGTTAGTCCTCTGGGGAAACATGCCTTAAGTGGTTTTTACCAAGGGGCTGTCATGAACTGTAGTTCCCCTGTCTGTGAAAGCTTTTCAGTGAGAAAGTTTGGCCAGAGAACCCATTTATTTAGCAGAGTAAAAGAGAAAAAATGCGTATCAATGCTTGGAAATACCCAATTTAATTCCAACTGGAGACATTTAAAAAATAATTGAAGAAACCTGAAGGATCATCTCACCACTTCCTGTCAAAATGTCTTCACCTTAGAAAAAGCTTTTGGTCAGCACTTTGATAATTTTGTGTTTAGAAAATCCCAACCTGAGTCAATATAGCAGACATTATGGTCAGTTTTTTCAATCTGTATAAAATAAGTTTCAGCTTTTCACCTTTTCATTGAATAAGTTATCGTTGGTCTCATGCTTTAGTTTACTTTTCTATCTTTCTTTCTTTCTTTCTTTTTCTTTTTTTAGACAGAGTCTCACTATGTCACCCTCGGTAGAGTGCAATGGTGTCACAGCTCACAGCAACCTCAAACTTTTGGGCTTAAGCAAATCTCTTGCCTCAGCCTCCCAAGTAGCTGGGACTACAGGTGCCTGCCACAATGCCCAGCTATTTTGTAGTTGCAATTGTCATTGTTGCTTTAGCTGGCCTGGGCTGAGTTCGAACCTGCCAACCTCAGTGTATGTGGCCGGCGAAGCATTGCTTTAGAGAGTGTTGACTTGCTGAAACCATCCATTTGAACAACTGATCATACATATGATACAAACATAGTAAAATTTGTAAAGACCATTGGGACCTAGGAAAGTAAATTGCAGTATTTTGTTTTGTTTTTTTAATTTTCAGTCTGTTAATGATAGTCTGGCTTTTCCAGGTCTTTTCGTTAAGATGCAATATTAATGAAATATGTTCACCTGCATGAATAACAATAGACATGGTCAAATCTTATTGAGACAATGCCCTTTGTACATCAGTTTTGATATCAGTACAATTATACTTGTGTTTTCTCCATCTCTTCTTTTACTTTATTGTACCCTAGCAGTAGATGGAATAGATATTTCAGAAGAATAGGAATAGAAATAAATGTAAGAGGGAAATCTTGGTCACAAGAGTGGGCAGAATATTTGTAAGTGGCATAGACAGATTTGTCTTGGTGTTGGAAGAAATTGAGTGACTTAGCAGAACCCGTTAAGAGCAGCTTCTGTAAGTATTTAATAAGCGTTTATAGTACTCTTACCAGAATACATCCTAGTATGTGCAATAGGAAGATTATCAGGATACAATTCCTAGATTCTTGAACCTCATAGTTTATGAGAGAGACAGACACTGACCATTTATAACGCCATGTGACAATTACAACACCCACAGTGCTTATGAGGACATAAAGGAGGATGAGCAGTTCTTTGAAAGTCAAAGGTTTCACAAAGAAGACATGTGAACTAAGTCACAAAGTAGATGTAGGATTTTGCCAGACAGAGGAGAGTAAGCAGAAGAGTATTTTAAGCAAAGAAAGCAATGTGACCAAAGGTATTAATACAAATGTGCGTGGAGTTTGGGGCAGCCATCTCTGCTGCTGGCTAGTTGAGATACTGGTTGTGGCCTGGTGCTGTGTGCCCAGAGTCTCTGTACTACCTTTCCTCCTCCAAGCTCCTAGAACATCTACTGACATTCCAGCCATAATCAAGTGTTCAGATAAGAAGAGGTGCAAAAAGGGGATTGTTGTTTTTCTTGGGGTTTTTTTTGCTTTTTGTTTTTTTGTCACCCTGGGTAGAGTGCAGTGCTGTCATAGCTCACAGCAACCTCAAATTCTTGGGCTCAAATGATCCTCTTGCCTCAGCCTCCCAAGTAGCTGGGACTGCAGCCACCCACCACAATGCCTGGCTAGTTTTTAGAGATGGAGTCTTACTCTTGCTCAGGCTGGTCTCACACTCCTGAGCTCAAGTGATCTAGCCGCCTTGGCCTCCCAGAGTGTTGGATTACAGGCATGAGCCACTGCACCTGGCCTGATTGTTGTTTTTCTTGATATTAAATCTAAAATTCTGAAGAGCCTCTTACCTATGTTCAACCCACAGAGCAAATAATAGAGTTGTGTTCATTTTTAACTAGTGACTCACAAGTAAGAACAGGTTAATGCTTGAACTATTATTTGTATTTGGTGTGCATTTTCTACTACAGAGAGAGTTTAGCCTCTGTTTAGAGTCTGAGAATGTTTTCCTCGTATTTTTCTATCACTATTGATATTATAATTTTGTCTGCAGAACCATTCTTGGAGATTTACCCAGCATTAGTCAGTGAATGGTAGGGACATGTCAGGAAAGCCAACCTTGAGGAAATGACAATGGAGTACTTGATCTGTGGCCTGAAGGAGTGTCCATTAGCTGGACAATGTGAGATGGGTGAAGAGAGGACAAGGATCAGGGTGAACACACCCACATCACTGGTTCAGGACCAGAATATAAACTCTTGGAGGACAGGAAACAGGACTGTCTCATGTACCTAGAACATTGATATATGGTGGGTTCTTAACCAAAAGATGTTTGTGGAAGGAGGGATTGAAAAATTTCCATTGTGACTGGGACATAGAAACCAAGAGGTTGCATGAAACAAAGTGATTTTTGCAAGGCCCTATGGTCCACATCAAAGATAGTGGGCTTTGTCCCTCAGCAGAGTGGGTCACCATGAAAAGATAAATTTTCTCTACAGTATAGAACACTTCTTTCCAGTTTTTTTATTGTGACCCACAATAAGAAACACATTCTAGGGCCAGGCATGGTGGCTCAGGCCTATAATCCTAGCACTCTGGGGGCTAAGGTGGGGCGATTACCTGAGCTCAGGAATTTGAAACCACCCTGAGCAAGAGTGAGACTCCATATCTAGTAAAAATAGGAAAGCTAACCAGGCATTGTGGAGCATGCCTGTAGTCCCAGCTACTCGGTAGGCTTGCTGGGACCCAAGAATCTGAGCTTGCTTTGAGCTGTAACGCCATGGCACTCTCCCTGGAGTGACAGAGTAAGACTCTCTCTCAGAAAGAAAAAACAAAAGAAACACATTCTACCCTGTAACCTAGTAAAACACACATATGTACACACATACCTGAAATGATTTTTTCTGAACAACATATAGCCTTACTAAGTGTGATGTATTTCGTTTTTGGTTTTTTTTTCTTTTCTATTTGATGTTTACAAAAAATAGTGGTCAAAACCAGTATGGCTCATGAATCTTAAGTACAGCTTAAATAGATACCCTAAGGAGAAAGGTTATATGCATAAAATTATAGAAAATAGCAGCTTTTGGTGATCTAAGAGAGTTCAAAACATCCTGGCTTAAAAACAATATGCAAAACAGAAATCTTGGTGAGATGCTAGGAATTTGACCTGGGGAACTCCTGGTAGAAGGTAAAGTGTGAGAAAGATTTTAGACATTCTGGAATCCAGCTGAGAAGTACCAAAGTCAAGTAAATTTGCTCCAGGGCCCAAGGGGAGTCCTATCAGAATAGGCCGCTGCCCAGATTTCTCATGCATCTGTGATCTTTCCCTTCAGCCCCCCCAACCCCCTGGGTGGTGCTTTGCCCAGCAAGCTATGAGGCATGGAGGCTTGGTGATGTTATCACCACTTTATGAACCTGGAAACTGAAATCGGAAGGTGATGTGCTGCAAGCTGAGAGGCCGGGGAAGAGGACAGACCAGGACTAGATTCTAGGCCTCCTTGTCACTTGGTCTGGTGACCTTCCCATTTTACTGCACTGTTTCATACATATGCATAACAAAAGAATTAGGATTATAAAATGACAGCACAGCGTTTCAGCAGGAGTCCATCCACTCTTAAGAGTTCTCCTGCTGATGCCATTTAATTAGTTCAGTATTAAAAATTAAAATTGAGGTATATGAATTTCTTCTTCAGAAATCTAGGAACATCATATTTAATGTTTCATAAACAGGGCAATTATATCTGAATATCCAAATCTCTAGTCACATCATATCTACATGGATATCATGGCTGAAAGAGTGGAAGAGTAAATTGAGAAAGGTATTCATCATAAAGCTTCTATTGTAGAAACCCCCAGGGAGAGTGGTTTTAATCTTAAGAACTGAGTAAAAAGGGTGATAGATAAAATATAGGTAGTAAGTTACATATTTATATTTATATATATATATATATATATACACACACATATATTTATAATTATATATAACAATCAGAAAGCATCTGTGTATGTTAACATGAGGTAGTAAAATCCCTTTGAAATCTGCTTTGCATCGTGAGCTGTTTGGTTTCTATTGACCCACTTTGGATTTGGAAACTTGTCTGATTCGAGCTCATCTTTAGCAGGGCTTGTGTATGGGAGTCCACTGGTCTGTGAAGGTAACCTAGGAGGCAGCTTAGCATCTGCTACTGGTTTCATCAGGACTCAGCAATTTGGACGTTAGTTTAGTTTCTTAGGTCAGAGCCACAAGTTTGTATCTCTATAGGCTTTGGATTTTGAGTTTTAAATCATTTTTAAATGATTTTTTTTCACTCTTGACACCTTGTCTCCAGGCCAGCAGGTACAATTCTTTTAATCCTCATTCTCAGATAGGACAGCTTTTTCAATACTCATACCTATGTGGGATTCCCAGTTTCACCTTCCTCATTGTGGGGCCAAAGGCCTCTGCACCCATCCTGGTGCTGACGTTAAATACTCAACTCGGCCGAATGTTTTTGGCCCCAATACTGTGCCAGGCAGCTTCGCATTGCTTATGCTGGTGGTTTGGGGTTTTTTCTCTTTTTCTGGGACCTTAAAATTCTCTTTCTTGCTTTTGAATGTAATTATGTACTTTGAATATTTTGCTATAGTTTATCCAGATTTTCTGTGTATTTGGAGGGGAAGAGGAGAGGCATTTTTAATTCATTCATTTTATCATCTCAAACACAGGCCTTTCCTGACTTTTTCAGGGGAAAAAATGTTTATCATTCCATTGTTGTTTTACCCACATGTGTTGGGTGGCGTGGATCATTACCAGAGAGTGTAGTGGTCCCTGTTACAAGGTTATGATGTCTAGAGCAGTTCGCTACCAACAGGAATTAGAAAAGACATGTCCTGCCATTATGACTGGAGACATCGGTCTTTGTTTACATTGGCCTAACAAAAGTTGGGAAAATGTTAAAGAAAATAAGACAAAGATTATTATCCCTTATTTCACCTTCACCTCCGAACCTGATGAAGCTCCAAATTTCAGTGCATCTTGCATGGCAAATTTCTTACCAGTGAACACAGGAAAATAACAAAGCTAAAGGACTGCTTTCTGTCTATCCTGTAAAAGGAAATTAACACTCAGGGAGGCTGAGGCGGGTGGATCGCCTGAGCTCAGGAGTACGAGAACAACCTGAGCCAGAGCGAGACCCCATCTCTAAAAATAGCCAGATATTGTGGCAGGTGCCTATAGTCCCAGCTACTCAGGAGCCTATGGCAAGGGAATTGCTTGAGCCCAAGAGTTTGAGGTTGCTGTGAGCTATGATGCCATAGCACTCTACCGAGGGCGACGAAGTGACTCTGTCTCAAAAAAAAAAAAAAAAGGTAAATTAAGCATTGGACGTTGTCACTCATTACTCTGTCAATACAGAAATCCAGCTCAAATTAAAAAAAAAAATAAAGAAAACAAAAAGAACTTTTGGCACACCTACCTGGAAAGTCCAGCATAGTCCCAGCTTGTGGAAATGTCTCAGTCCAGAGGTGCAAGTCATTCTGTCATCTCTCGGCTCCGTTTTCCTCCATAAGGGCAACATTCTCAGGTAAACATACTCCCCACTGTCCCACCCCCCTGCCACGAAGCAGCCCCCTCAATTCTAGACATGCAATCCATAGCTAGTGATCTCCCCAAAAAGAGAACTTCTCTTTCCCAGTTGTCCCAACAAAAGGTTTGGGGTTGTGTCTTGTGGGTTTGTGTCCCATGTCCATGCTTGTGAAATCAGTAAATTCCATCTTCCTGGCCACGGTGATCATGGTTACCCCTGGCACTGAGCATTGGTTCGGTGACAACAGAACCACACAGTCAGAATGGGGGGGGGGGGGGAGAGTGATTCCCCAAAGAGAAATCAATGTGCTAGAACTGAAAGAAAAGTGCATGAAATTCTGAACCCACATAAGTAAATAGATGTTCACTACAGATAAGGGGGATCTTTTTCATAGGAGAGTGAACTTTCAAAGGGTATATAACTTTACCAAAATTTGAATTTGCTCCATCACAAAAGCCCTGTCTTCAAGCATTCTGGAAGTTCCTATTGCCCTGATGGATCAAAGAGCTGTGCACAGAGAGACCGAGGTGAGGCTCTGTGGTCCTGAAATTTACAGGCTGTTTGGGGGATTGTTGCAGAGGAAGAAATTGTACCAGGTTCTCTGGCATATTATGTTTACTCCAGAATTACGGATATTTCTTCTAATTTTTAAAGCAGATTTTGGAGAAATTGGCAACTATTTCATTTGCTTTCACATACAACAGAGTGAAATTACTGACAGCTCTCAGTACAACAAGCTCCTTGTTATCCCTCATCCTGTGTGTGTGCAGTTGCACTTGGTAAGAATTGCTGTTCTGTGAATCCCTTTTGGGTACTTCCAAGATTGCCATTGTCTTTGAAATGGTGAAAAATTACCATGCCACAAGACGCTTCAGATGGGAGTGAATCGCAACCTTCTGTGCCCCAGTGGACTCCGCTCATGTTTAGCGGCTTATCTGGTTGGCTCCTAGAGGAAGGAGCTCCACAAGCCAAGATGGGTCGCCGACTTCTGCACCGGCATGATCACCACCACGGGCTGAGCCAGAGGAAGGCTGGCTCCTCCTACAGAGCTCAAACGTGGAATTGCTGCCCCTTTTCAGAAGTTTTTACCAAGAATTGGGAGCAAAATATCTAGTTTTTCTCTGCTATGCAGGAGACCACAGTTGGACACGCTTTACCAACTTTCTTCAAGTTCACTTACTCTTTGAGGAAGGGATAAGGAAAAGCCCACTCCGCAAGCTGACCGGGAGCAGAAAATGTTTGCCTTTGCTGAACTTGGTGTATATTTCTGGCTTTTCAATGATGGGGACCTGGTTATTCAAAATCTTGCAGGAAATGATTTTCTTTTTTTGGAGACAGAGTCTCACTAGGTCACCCTCAATAGAGTGATGTGTCGTCTTAGCTCCCAGCAACCTCAAAGTCTGGGGCCAAAGTGATTCTCTTGCCTCAGCCTCCCAAGTAGCCAGGACTACAGGTGCCTGGCACAATGCTGGGCTGTTTATAGAGATGGGGTCTCAGTCTGGCTCTAGCTGGTGTCAAACCTGTGAGCTCAGGCAATCCACCTGCCTTGGCTTCCCAGTGCTGGGATTACAGGTGTGAGCCACCGTGCCCAGCCTCTTGCAGGCAATGTTAAGTATGCTGCCACTGGACCAGAGAGAAATACTGTGAGAGGGGAGGAAGAAATTGGAGGCATACCACTATGTGAACTTGGCAGTGGTGGAGGAGGGATGGAGGCAGGCTTTTAACAGTCTATCTGCCAGCTAAGATCATCTGGAAACACAGTGGAACTTTTGAAAGGTACTTTTCAGCCCATGTGACTTCAAAATTAGAAGCGGATTTGTAATTCCTTCCTTTCTGGTAGAAGTAGCATGAGGGACACAAATCTTGCCAAAGATAACCTCATTCATTTGAGGCCAAAATATATACATAACACATGGTAGAATTTCAACTGGTGGAATCTTGAAGAAATCCTACTTTTTTCTCGTATGAATGTACCTCTAATGTGACAAAGTGAGAGATGGGAGTTCTGATTTGACCTGCTTCTATAGTCTCAAGAGTCCAGGTTTTCAGTCCTGGTTGCTACTAAAAGGGAAAGTCAAAATTGACTGACTGTCAGAGGCCACGATTTCAACTTCTTAACTCAAGTTCAATAGCATCAAGTTTCTCATTAAGATATATGTTTATCTATTTTAGATGTATTTGTTTTCAAGAAGTGGCCTTTTTGCATGAAAATAATAGCAAATGACATCATTCTGTGTAAAAAATTCTTTGTGAATTTCTGTTTATATTAAAGTAACCCCCAGGGCTCTCTCTCCGCTTTTGCCCCAAAGGTTAGGCAGGGAGAGGAGCAGTGGAAAGAAGAGAGAGGAAGATTTTTCTACAGAGTTGGTACAATTGGACTGTCTTCTCTTGACTTCCATCCAGAACAGACATTCAGATGTTCAAACCTTGATTGTCTGTCTCTGGAGTGCTTTTGTGGACTCCTGAGAGGCTCCCACAGCATTCCCTGGCATGGGCAGTGATATGACTCTCCTCTTCAGGTCCCTTTCCAGAGCTCTGCCCAGCAGTCCACCCCACAGCCTCTTTCTCAGTGCCGAGTTCCCCTTGCCCAGTCAGGCAGGCCTCCGAGGGGGCCATGATCCAGGCAATGCAAGCCTGGCAGCTCTGCCTGCCCATTCTGCAGAGTTTACGAACAATCTCCCTGCTGTCCCTGTCTTGGCCCCCTCAGCTTTCAGCATTCTCCTGGCAGGGAGCCAGCACTGCCCTCTGTCCATCTAAGTCCCCAAACTCCAGGATATACTAGACACACTCTCTCAATGCTGCTCCCACCACGGGCCCATGGCAGCTCCTAGGCCAAAATTCCGTAGCACAGTAGATGTGGCTGGGGAGCTGAGCACTGTCTCTCCTTCTGGCAGGCATTCCTAATTTCTAGCTTTGGTTTTCTTGGAGTTTCTCTCACTTGGTTTGCTGCAGAGGAAGACAAGCATTCACTCTTCCCCCACCGGGAAGGATACTCAAGGATAAGCTTTATTTGGTGACATCTTCAGTCTCCTTTCAAATTTCTAGTTTTATATAAGCCTGCAGTTTAAAAAGGGGCTGGGTGGTTAGTTGCTAGACTGGTTCTGCTGTATAGTAGTACCTCTGGCACAGATTTTTCTGATAACTTTCTTCAGAATGTGTTGCCCTGTGTTCTCAAATGTGGGACTTCAGCTGAAATGTTGAGAAAAGGAGACAAGTTATAAATATTTGAGGAAATGAATGAATGTTTACCTCAAAGGGATTTATAAAAGCAAAAAAAAACTAGAACCATCCAAAAGTCTTTAAATCAAGGACTTGCTAAACAAATTATGGCATTCCTTAAACGTATTAATATGTTTACTGACTTGTATAAAAGACACTTGTGATGTATTAATAAATTTCAAAAAGAACAGTTTATAGTCTAATTTTATTTATGTTGAATGTATGTGTACATGGACACTGAAAAATACAATGGTCATCTCTAAGTGTGGCATTTTCGGTATTTTTTTGTTTGTTTTTGTGACAGAGTCTCCCTCTTTTGCTCCAGGTAGAGTGCTATGGCTTCAACCTAGCTCACAGCAACCTCAAACTCTTGGGCTCAAGCAATTCTCCTGCCCTCCAGAGTAGCTGGAACTACAGGTGCCTACCACAATGCCAGGCTAATTTTTCTATTTTTACTAGAGACAGGAGTCTCAATCTTGCTCAGGCTGGTCTTGAACTGAGTTCAAGTGATCTTCTTGCCTCAGCCTCCCAGAGTTCAAGGATCACAGGCGTGAGCCACCGCAGCCAACCCATCATAGAGATTTTAATTTCTAGCTTATTTGGTGTTTCTTGAATTGTTTTATAATGAATTTGTTTCATGTTAGCAGAGAAAATGGCAAAGGATAAGATTTGCATTTTTAATAGATTTTTTTTTATTTTAAAAAATTAAAAAAAAAAGCAGGGCCACGCAACTGGCAGCTGATGTGTTGCAAAGTGAGCAAGAGAATGTGACAGGTGGGCTGGGACTCAGGTGAGAAAAGAGAAGTGAATATCTTGTCAGTTGTTTACCACTAAGAGTTCTTAAATTTAATTCTAAATTCTTCTCCAAGCTCCATTTTTATTTTAGCCTGAACAGTCTCACCATCAATTTGCAACTATTTTTTCAAGCTGTTAACCACCATCATGACAACGAGAGTCTTTGCAATGACTTGGGTTCATAATTGTGGATTCAGTAGACATTTATTACACATGCACAGTGAGCATTATGCCGTCAGAAAGACAAAGAAATCTAAGAATTACATTTAACCCTTCCAAGTTTTACGTTTTCAAATGACAAGGTCCATCATGCTGGGAAATGATGAATTGTCCTTAGAGATTTATAACTGGGCCAAAATATTTAACAGTAGATTGACTGATACCACCTGCAAACTGAAGGAAATTTGATTCTTTAAAGTCAATGCTAGTTTATTGTTTTCATCATTAAGACTTTTTCATGACTAATAATTTTGCTAAGTTATCTCCCAGCCACAGTTCAGTTACTCAACTTATTCCTTTATCTTTCTTGGATTAATTCTGTAGGGAAAAAAAGAGAAGTTTGATCTGTAGAGAAATTTCCATGTAAAACTCTCTGCAACAGAAACATTTTCATTTGTGTTATAAATATAGATAGAAACATAATATTTATGCTATTTATGTCAGTACAAGAGATGTATTGAAGTACTAATATGATATGTTTGGCTCTAGTGAACTTTTCCATTTGATCTATTTTTAAAATACTAAAGAATTTAACTCAAGTTCACTTTCTTATCTTCTCTTCTTCCCCCATTATGATTTAAAATAGTCTAATATATACAAAAAGCAAAATTTTAGAAGCAAGGCAAAGGGTTCTCCACTTTGCAGAGTAATTTAACTTCCTTTAACTAGCAAGCTATAAATATTTGGTTTCATGTCCAAACAAATTTATAGGAACCCATAATACAAAACACAATGAATTATATATTTTTCTCCTATTTGGCACCCTCTTTGAGGGCAAATTAATCAATCAATTGGCTTTTCCTAAGTTTCCAAATAAAAATACAAAAATTATTAATAACATATATTTTAATAAACAAACTAATGATGGCACAGGACTCACTTGACCATTTTACTCGACCTCTCTCCCCACCACACATGGCCTAGAGGACCTCCCTGGATGGAGGCTGTTGCGAGAACTGTTCACCCACCTCCCGTAAGACCATGCCGGGACTAACGCTGTCAGTGCTTCATGCCTGTCTGCCTTATCACACCCAGAAGCCCAGCCTCTCTGGTCACGCCTTGTCATCAAAGTCTTTACTCCACAATCTCCATACACCCCCTTCTGTCTCACCCCCAAGTCCTTCCACGGCATTCTCGGGGGCTGGGAGTGCATCGTCAGGAAAAGCCTCCAAACTCTCTTGTGAGGTGCTTCCTTTCTCTGAGTGAAACTTGGACCTCTAATAAAGAAGATCCCATCAGCAATCACAGCAACAACAAAAATAAACAAATGTGACCTGATTAAATTAAAAAGATTCTGCACAGCTAAGGAAACAATCAACAGAGCAAATAGACAACCTACAGAATGGAAAAAAATATTCTCATGCTATACATCTGATAAAGAGCTAATAACCAGACTCTGCAAAGAACTCAAGCAAATCAGCAAAACCATCAAGTAACCCCGTTAAAAGTGAGCAAAAGACATGAACAGAAGCTTCGCAAAAGAGATAGTCTACTTCACAAAAGAGACAGTCTAATAGCCAATAAACATCCCCAAAATGTTCAACCTCACTAATTATGAGAGAAATGCAAACCAAAACCACAATGAGATATCACTTAACCCCAGTAAGAGTGGATTTTATCAAAAAGCCCCCCCCCCCCAAATAGATGGTGGTGTGGATGTGAAGAGAAGGGAACACTTATACACTATTTGTGGGACTGCTAACTAGTATAACTGCTATGGAAAAGAGGAGGGAGATTCCTCAAAGAAAGAAAAGTAGACCTACCATTTGATTTAGCAGTTTCACTCCTGAGCACTCTTCCAAAGTAAAAAAAGTCATTTTATCAAAAAGACACTTGCACTAAAATGTTCATTGCAGGACAATTCACAATTGCAGAGAGGTGGAACCAAGCCAAGCACTCACCAATTCATGAGTGAATTAATAAAATGTGGTCTCTGTGTACTATGGAGTACTACTTAGCCAAAAAAATGAATTAATACCTTTTGCAAAAATCAAGATCAAATGGGAGACCATTCTCCTAAGTGAAGTATCTCAAGAATGGGAAAACAAACACCACATATACTAAGCTGGAACTAATGGATCGTACTCGTGTGCACAGATGGAAGTGAAACTCAAAAGAAATCACGCAGGTGGGCGGGGGTGGGGGAGAAGAGAGGAGAGTATGGGTGGAATCATTCCGTACTATCTGTGGTGGGCACACTTACAACTTTGTCTGGAACAGTACAGAAGCAATGAATGTAGCCAAAACATTTGTGCCCCGTAATATTCTGAAATATAAAAGAGTCACAATTATTTTATTAATAACTATTCACATGACTACAAATTGAATTTTTCCCAAAAAGGTTACGACATAGCTTATAGAATTAATAGTTGAATATAAATACAGCAGATGCCAAGAAAATGTACACACAGTTTAAGAGAGGAAAGAACTATATTAAAACTCTGATACTTATATCGATAACAAAAGATGAGTACAAGTCTTGAGCACCTTTTGCAATTAGAGAAGTCAAATGTGCCTTGGACATTACAAATTAAATACAATTCTTTCCTTTCTTAAAATGTGCATACATGTTTTTGACACTCTCTGTATACAACTTGAAAAAGAAAAAAAAAAAACTGGACCTCCCCCGAGGATGTCTTTCCTGCCCCCCTCTCAGATCTAGCTCTCACCAGCAGAGGAGGAGGTGTTTTCCAGACCTTTGCTCTGCCTGCTTCCTCAGCCCCCAGCAGGCACAAGCCATCCTTGCCTTCCTGGAGTCCTCTCAACACTCAGTCAGAAGGGTTGGATGTCTGGGCCACCTTCACTCCTTCCAGCACTGTTCCTTGATTGGCTGGTGGTGATTTCAGTGTCCTGTAGCTGGCCTATCCCTGCATCTCTGCTCCTCAGCTTGCCGCCCTTCCCACCTCCACCATGCTCTATTGTTATCTTGTCCTTACTGGAAATTCCACGGTCTCCCAAAACCTCAATTTATCCTACTTGCTGTAGTTCAGCTAATTCCCTCCAATGTGGGTTTTTGGGTCCATTATCATCACTCCTTTGCACACACCCTCAATTCCCTTACCCCTTGTCTTATTATCTGCAACTTAGGAAAACTCCAACTCTGACACATGTAGTTTTCTAACTAAATACGTTTTCCAGCTGAATGTGACTGGAGAAAAATTCCCAACCATGTTGACTGATTTCCCTTCCCTTCCCTTCTCTTTCTTGACAGAGTCTCACTTTGTCTCCCTGAGTAGAGTGCTGTGGCATTAAATTCACAGCAACTTCAAACTCTTGGGCTCAAGTGATGCTCTTATAGTACCAGGTAGCTCAGACTACAGGCACCTACCACAACATCTGGTGATTTTTTTAGAGACAGGGTTGCTCATGCTGGTCTCGAACTTGTGAGCTCAGGCAATCCACCCACTTCAGCCTCCCAGAGTGCTAGGATTACAGGCGTGAGCCACCTGCCTGGACTGGTTTCACTTTAAATTTATGGACGTCCCATGGGCCCTAGGTGCCAACCCAGCAATCCTCCTGTGTTTCCTTAAGTCATGCATTTGCCCCTATCCTCACCTCTCTTCAGGTGTCCCGACTGGGGCAGAGTCTGCCTGGAGAGTCTGCTTCTCCAGGAGAGCGGTTGCTCCTGCAAGCCCCTGCCCCAGGGGAGGAGGGATGAGCCATGTATGCCATTCATTCTGCCCAAATTCACCAACCAGAGAGTCACTGTCTCTGCAGAGGCAGAGTGAGGAGAGGGGCCAAGAGTCTCCTATTTCTGCCACATGGAAGGAAACACTGGGTTTTACAGGCTGTTATTTCTGCTAAACTCAACAGTCAGTTCTCAGACTGACTTACTGCAGCCAGCAGCAGCATCCTGCACACGAGCTTCCTCCTTTCACTGGTGCCCTGTGATGCTAAACCCACTCCTATCTCCATGAAACCCCTTCTGCCTCTTTTGCTAGTCATTCCTCCCCTTTCCAGGTTCTAAATCTTGGAGGAGCTCGGGGCTCTGCATCTACTTTCTAGGTGAGCTGTCTAGAAGCACAGCTTACATCATCAGTAAGATGATGACCCCACATTTATATCTCTACGTCCATCTCTCTCCTGCCTCCCCCAACTTATACATCCAACAGCCTTCCCAACATCTCTCCCCAGGTGTCTAACACGCCTTTATGTCACAGTAGAACCACAACCCAACTTACACCAGCTCCCTCCAAACTGGCTCCTTTCCCATTATTCCCTATCTCAGTAAATCTGAATAACTCAGTAATTTAGGTCCACAAATCTTGGAATCATCCTGGAAACCTTTCTTTTTCTTGCAACCCACCTTCGTTCTGTCGTATTTAAAGCACACTGGAGTCTGACCACTTCTTAACTCAGTCACAGGTGCTGTCATGTGGGGCCTCCTGTCTGGTCTTCCTCTTTTCAGTTTTATCTTCCTCCCTGTGGTCTGTTCTATTGTGTATTAGCCAGAGAACTGCTTTTATTTTTTAAATTAAAAATCCTTTTTTCAGAGACATTCTTGAAAAACCTATATCTTTTATGATGTTTATTCCCCTGCTCAAAACCCTCAATGCTTCTCTATTACTAAACTCAGAATAAAATCCAAAGCCACATGGCCTATGCCTAGTCCCCAGCCACAGCCTCTCCTGCCACTATATGCCTCGCTCAGCCCTTCCAGACAACCAGCCCTGGACCACATCAAAGTCAAGATGTTGAACTTGCTATTCCCTCTGCATGGCCATGCTCTTCCCCCAGATATGTGCCCCACCCCTGCCACACACACTGGTTTCACATTAAATTTGTCTCTTTTCATCCATTATCCTTCATTACCCACCCGGACTACCCTTAAAACAGCACCTGTCCCATATCCTCTTAACACATTCCATTTTTCTTTGTAGAACTTTTCAACACCTGGCATTATAATTAATATCAGCTTCTTTTTGTGTTTCTTTCATGTCTCTCTCATTCAAAATATAAGCTGCTTGGAAGCATTTTCTTTACTATGGTAAGTCACTCAAATTTTTTGTTGTTGAATAAATTAACAAATATTGAATGGCACACAGTATACTATAGACTGATCAGGCACTGAAAAATCAAATGTGTCTACTCT
This sequence comes from Loris lydekkerianus, assembly GCA_963574355.1. Taxonomy (NCBI): domain Eukaryota; kingdom Metazoa; phylum Chordata; class Mammalia; order Primates; family Lorisidae; genus Loris; species Loris lydekkerianus. The sequence goes on along the minus strand of CAUYPK010100175.1, from coordinate 67,223 downwards.
TCTAGTTTTGATGTGGCTGATGTAAACAAGAATTTTTTTGACTGTTGAAAATAGTATACTCATGTAATATATAGTAAAATGTTTCCGTACAGTAGAGGATCTTATAAAAACTAAAAGCTGTAAGAAGGTTCGCAGTTTACAGAGTGCTTTCACAAGTGCTGTCTCACTTAAGGCCTGTAACAACCCAGTAGTTGGTTCTATCTTCATCCTTATTTTACAGATGAAGAATCTTTCTTATTTATTTATTTATTTTTTTTTTTTTTTTGAGACGGAGCCTCAAGCTGTCGCCCTGGGTAGAGTGCTGTGACGTCACAGCTCACAGCAACCTCCAACTCCTGGGCTTAAGGGATTCTCTTGCCTCCGCCTCCCAAGTAGCTGGGACTACAGGCGCCCGCCACAACGCCCGGCTATTTTTGGGTGGTAGTTGTCATTGTTTGGCAGGCCTGGGCTGGATTTGAACCTGCCAGCTCTGGTATATGTGGCTGGCGCCTTAGCCACTTGAGCTACGGCACCGAGCCGAGATGAAGAATCTTGCAGTCAGAGAGATTAGGCATCCCATCCAAGGTGATACAGTTAGATGTGGCAGAGACAGCATTTATATAAGGTCTTCAGACACCGAGTCAGATTCTCCTTTTACTCTAAGGACACAAAGGAAATGTTTGGCGTAAGGCCAGTGCATGGGCCCTTCAGTTCATTGTCCTTTTTGTGCATCAAAGCATCACCCTAAATTTTAGCACAGTTTGGCCAAGCTGAGCTGCTGTGAGGGATCTTTGTAGAAATAACAGATCAGGTGTTCTGAATTGTGGCCGCTTCGCCTCCTCCAACTTTTTATCAGACAAACAAAAGTATCCTTTCCCTTCATCTTTTGTGAATGTGAGTTGCTCACTCTGGTTTTAGAAACAACCCAAACTAGCCATTCACTTGGGAATAAAATAACTTTTCTCTTTTTTTGAGACAGAGTCCCACTATGCCGCCCTGGGTAGAGTGTCATGGTGTCACAGCTCACAGCAACCTCAAACTCCTGGACTCAAGCGATTCTCTTGCCTCAGCCTCCCAAGTAGCTGGGACTACAGGCGCCCGCCACAACGCCTGGCTATTTTTGTTATTGTTGCAGTTGTCCTTGTTGTTTAGCTGACCTAGGCTGGGTTTGAACCCACCAGCCTCGGTGCATGTGGCTGGTGCTGTAACCACTGTGCTACGGGTGCCAAGCCAGAATAACTTTTCTTTATGGATATTTTTACAGTGTTTTAGACCTTTGGAATAGAAAAACTAATCTGTAGAGCTGGCGGAGTTGATGGCCTGGAAATTTTACCCTTTGGCAAAATTGTATTTCTTTCATTTCTTTCCACTTTCCATTTCTGTGTGGCGCATATTGCTCTTTACAGCCTTGCTAATCAGGGTTGCACCCTCTCTGACTAATGAAAGAATGACATGTTTTTCTGTGGGGTGGGGAAAATGTGTGTTTTAGAAAGAAGGAAAAAATAGATGGGACAGGCAGGGCCAGCAACGGTGAAGGGCAAATCAAACAGTGGACTCATGGGAGGGCCGGCCTGGGTAAATAATTGGAATAAGGTGGTCGTGGGTCAGTTCTTCTTATGTAACAAATACTCTTCTAGGGGGAATAGAAGATAGACTATCCAAAAGACAGATGGCCACACTGTATATAGGAATTTTTCCTGGATACTTTTAGACTCAATGCTTGAGACGAACCAAATACCAAAAGCAAAAAGGATGAAAAATTACATACAAAATGCTTTGGTATCACTTACTCTAGACCAGTGGTCCTCAACCTTCCTAATGCAACAATGTATTTTCATTTCTAAAAAGGGGTCGCGACCCACAGGTTGAGAACCACTGCTCTAGACAAAAATATAGCCTTTGTTTTCAGCTGTTTTTAAGGTGCGACACTTTCCTTTCTGAACATGGAAGTAGCTGAATAATGAAACCATTTTCTTATTAAAGGCAGATTCCATATAATACAGCAAATAGTTAATAAAAATCAGGCTGGCCTGGTTCAAATCCCAGCTCCACAATTTACTGTGTAACTGGAGGCAGATTAATCTCTTTGAGCCTGTCTCCTTATTTATATAATATGCCAGTAATAACACCTATCTCATAGGTTTGTTGTGAGGATTAAATCAGATAATAAAGTACACAGCACAGTACTGGGGATAGCAATCACTCAATAAAAGGTAGTTATTACTATTACTTTTTTTTTTTTTTTTGAGACAGAGTCTCACTATGTCACCCTGGGTGGAGTGCTGTGGTATCACAGCTCACAGCAAATTCAAACTCTTGGGCTTAAGCAATTCTCTTGCCTCAGCCTCCCAAGTAGCTCGGACTATAGGCATCCACCACAAGGATTGGCTCTGTGTGTGTGTCTGTGTGTTTGGTTGTAGTCATCATTGTTGTTTGGCAGGCCCAGGCTGGGTTTGAACCCACCAGCTCTAGTGTATGTGGCTGGTGCCCTAGCCGCTGAGCTGTAAGCACCGAGCCGGAAGTTATTACTATTAAACTCGCATTCTTTTTCTCCTACCACCATTTTTATTTAAAATATTTAATAGTAAGAGATCAATTAGGAAATATATTATGTATTATTTTTTAAAATCATCCGTGATTGAGATTTCAGGTTCCACCTCATAAGTTCTTACAACAACTGAATTTTCTGTGCATGATTCACATAAGAAATAACTCTAAGTGTAATGTTATTAATAAAAAATAGATTTTAGTGCAAAACAGTGTGATGTTAGCCTTTTTGTTTATCTGTTGCTGATAATATCTACCCCAAATTTTGGTGATCTAAAATAACAATCGTGGGTGGCGCCTGTGGCTCAGTGAGTAGGGTGCCAGTCCCATTTACCGAAGGTGGAGGGTTCAAACCCAATCCCGGCCAAACTGCAACAAAAAATAGCCAGGCGTTGTGGTGGGCACCTGTAGTCCCAGCTACTTGGGAGGCTGAGGCAAGAGAATTGCCTAAGCCCAAGAGCTGGAGGTTGCTGTGAGCTGTGAAACCATGGTACTCTACCGAGGGTGACAAAGGAGACTCTGTCTCTAAAAAAATAAATAAATACATAAAATAAAATGACAATCATTTATTGCATTTGGTGCATCTGGAGCTCGAGTTGGGCGTGAGGGCTTGTCTCCATGGGAGGTCTGCTGAAGGGGGACCTGTGAGATGGCTCCGTCCGTCACATTCTAACGCCTTGCGTAGGATGGTTCAAACAACGGGGAGCTGGCTGGAACAACTCCACTGGGTCGATTGTGTGGGGCCTCAGTTCTCGCTCTTGGCTGATGGCCTTTCCCTCTTCATGTGGCCTTCTGGCCAGGGGAATGCACCTCTTACGGGCAGCTTAGGAGAGGACAGGGGCCCTCTGGGAGAAGCGGCGTGCATACAGGGAGAGAAGCAGCTACAGTTAGCACCGCCTTCTACCAATGCATTCATCAGTCCTCTGCCATGTTCCAGAGACCTGACCCTCACTGGGGAATAGACCTCACTCAACAAAAATGATCAATAATCAACGACCTGCTCAAGTATTATATAAATACACTATTAGGTGGCCACTTTAATCTTTCATTCAATGCAGATACTTTCTTCACAGTCTTTCTAAACTAAAACATTCAGATTCCAAACCATCTTGGGAATTATGTCTCAGGTAGACGAGGAGAGTGTAAATGCAGATGGTCAAATCAATTGCTTGTTCCAGTGAAACAAATATACCACCCTGAACAGTAGGTTCTATTTTATTGACTTAATTATTCTATCTGTGTGTGGGTAAATAATACTAATACCATGAGGAAGGGGGAGATACATGGAGGAATAGACGTACTGTTTGGCAGTGTGCTGTATTTTTGTTGCTGAATGCTTTAGACAGTTTGTTACGGGACTTGTCCTGCAAAAGTATGAAAGGGGCTCTTTTGTAATGTTTCTGTGCCTGCAGTGCAGAGGGCTGGCTGGCTGGCTCCCTAGAAATTCTGTCAAGGCCAAGAACTGGTTGGTGTAAATCCTCTCTGTCCTCACAGAACCAGATTTCGTCAGCGAGTGCAAATGACATGATAAATTCACCACCCACAGGTTGTGTTGACATGGAGGGGTTTCTATACATTGTTTGTGTAGGCGTCAGATTATAAATGCTTGTGGGTAGGGCCATTTTATAGGAAACATTACTCTAAATACTGATTATGTTCTTAATGATGAGAATATTAATTCTAGCATGGCAAAGTCATTGCTGTCTTCCAAATGCCTCTTGTCTTTTGAAGCTCTTAGAGAGTGAAATATTCAAATAACCATAGTCTCTTAATTGTACCTTGTAACCTAAATTCCTTGGGAGATGAGTCACCGTTAATTCAAAGAAGAGTTTTTCCACCCTAATTTATACTTTCATTAATGTTTTCTGAATGACTTGGATTAACCCAGAAATTTTAAATGGAAGAAGGAGGCTGGATGCAGTGACTCACACCTATAATCTGAGCACTCTGGGAGGCTGAGGCAGATGGATTGCCTGAGCTCACGAGTTTGAGACCAACCTGAGCTAGTGTGAGACCCCCATCTCTAAAAATAGCCAGGCGTTGTGTTGGGCACCTGTAGTCACAGGGACTTGAGAGGCTGAGGCAAGAGCATCATTGGAGCTTAAGAATTGGAAGTTGCCTTCCTGGCGTTTTTTTAGTTGTTGTGCCAAGACATTTACATTCTACATTTACTAAGTTTCACATATATCCTTGTAAGATGCACCGCAGGTGTGATCCCACCAGTCCCCCTTCCTCTATCCACCTCCCCCTTCCCTCCCCTCCCTCTCCCCCTTCCCCCCATTCTCAGGTTGCAACTGGGTTACAGCTTTCATGTGAAAGCCCTTAACTAGTTTCATAGTAGGGCTGAGTACATTGGGTACTTTTTCTTTCATTCTTGAGATACTTTATGTAGACTGGTGTGATGAAAATGTGTCAAACGGTTTATGAAACTAGTGTTATGATGCCCCATGATCATATCAATGTGCACAGCTATGATTTAATTAAAAAAAAACTTAAAAAAAAATAAATAGATACAAACGCAGAAGAGTCATATATACAAAAGAGTACTATGCAGCTGTGAAAAATACTGCAACCTCTAAAATAAACCAATCTCAATCTTAAAAAAAAAAAAAAAAGAATTGGAAGTTGCTGTGAGCTATGACACTATGGCACTCTACTAAGGGTGACAAAGTGAGAATCTGTCTCAATAAATAAATAAATAATGGAAGAAGGCCCATCAAGAGAAATGATACAACTCTGTTTAAAATATCGTAATACAATAGGCTTCGTTACTTTGAAGAAAACCGTGTTAGACTTCAAATCTGTTCTTTACTCTCCGCCTCTTTTCCCTCCTTTCCCCCTTCCCAGACATTTATCGAGTGCCCTTTATGTATATGTGACTTCATTGTACTGTATGCTCTTGAGGTGCAAAGCTGGAGGATGCCCAGCGTGTACCCTTCAGGGAGTTAAGTACATTCCAAGGAAAATCAGTAGGAGGGCTTGTACAGTTGAGAGTGAAGTGTGCCATACCGTATTCCTAACACAGGACTTATTCTGGTGAGTGTTACCTGGGCTTCGCTAATCAGGTGGAAAGGATGGGGCTCCCTGGTAGAGCCCTGGTAATGAACACACACAGTTATCCCCAGGGCCTGATCTGAGGCCCCTCCATTAAGCTCCTGGGCTTTATGCAGCCTCTGAAAAACATCCTGATACTTCACAGAAACAATGAAATGCTGTTCTCTATTTTATACTAAATATACTATTTTTACAAAAAAAAAAATCAGATGAGTCAATTTAAAGCTACAAGTCAGGATTGCTATGAGGATAAAGAAATGATATTCATGAAAGCACTGCATTTCAGACCATAAAGTTCTGCATAAATGTGAGACGTTGTTGATACTGTTCACCTCTTCTGTTCAAAACGGAAGAGAAAGGAGAATGAAGCTATCTAGAAGCCGACAGTGATCTGAAAGGCCCGAGGCCCGGTTTCCCGGCCGCTGCCGTGGGGTTTCCGGTCCTCCTGAGGCGAACATTGTGTTGTTTCTAGTGCCTGCCTTTTAGCCCTCTCATTAAAATCTTTGACTACTGTCATTACAGCGAAGATTGGAGAAATTTAGACTTGCTTTAATGGCTGAGGTATAACTTGGAGTTTTTATAGTATAAAGAGGAAAGTCTCTGGGTTTTTTGAAGCCTGTGATACTTACGGGCTTTAGATATGAGCCAAGTTTAATTTACAATCCATTTCCAGAAAAGTCTTGTTTCTGACTGTTTTTACACAGATTACTTGTAGGTAGAAACGAAGATATGTAAGTTGTAGTGGTGGCAAAGGTAAAGATATTGGTTATCTAGTGCTGTATAACAAATTACCCTAAAATTTCATGGCTTACGAGAACATTTATCATCTGTCCTTTTGAGCAGGTCAGGAATTCAGAAGCAGCTTAGCTGGCTGGTCACAGCTCAGGTTTTCTTTCAGGTTGCCATCAAGATATCAACCAGGGCTGTCATCCTCTGCAGGTTTGGCTGGAGCGGGAGCATCTATTTTCAAGTTCACTCATGTGGCTGTTATCAGGAGGCCTCAGTTCCTCGCTGGCTGTTCACTGCAGGCCCCAATTCTTTGCCATGTGGACTTTTCCACAGAATGACATGGAAACTGGCTTCCCCCCCAAGCAAGTGATGAGAGAGAGAGAGAGACCGTTACTACCTAGTGTCAGAAAGGTGATATCATCAGCTTCACGTGCAAGGGGATTATACAAGGGTGTAAATACCAGGGGGCAAGGATTATATGGGATATCTTGGAGAATGGTTCCAATAGTACTCAAGAAAATTAAATACATTTAAGAATTATTCAGATTTTTACCTTTATCTAAGACTGTGGGCAATTTTTTTTTCTGTCTTTTAATTTATCCAGGCTTGGATAACTTGAGTATACATGTATTATACTTATCTGATAATATTTATTAGAGTTTTAGGAGTGTTTATGCTTCTTCAATAAAGGTTAGAAAAGTACCAAAAAAAGACATTGTGCCAAGCAAGCTTGTAAGAGTTAATGCCCTAAAATGGGGGTCAGCAAACTTTTTCATTAAAGGGGCTATAGTAGGCAATGCCCGTAGCTCAGTGGGTAGGGCGCCAGCCACATACACTGAGGCTTGCAAGTTTGAACCTGGTCTGGGCCAGTTAAAACAACAATGACATCTGTTGTGGTGGGTGCCTGTAGTTCCAGCTACTGGGAGGCTGAGGCAAGAGAATCGCCTAAGCCCAAGAGCTGGAGGTTGCTGTGAGCTGTGATGCCATTGCACCTATGGAGGGTGATGGAGTGAAGCTTTCTCTCTAAAAAAAAAAAAAAAAAAAAATCTGCAACAACAACAACAAAAAATAGACAGGCATTGTGGCGGGTGCCTGTAGTCTCAGCTATTTGGGAGACCGAGGCATGAGAATCCCTTGAGTCCAAGAGTTTGAGGATGCTGTAAGCTATGAGACCACGGCACTCTACCAAGGGTGATATACTGAGACTCTGTCTCAAAAAGTTAAAAATAAATAAATAAATAAAGGGGCTACAGCAAATATTTTAGGCACAGTCCATCACAGTCTCAGCTCTGTAGCATGAAAACAGCCATAGACACATCCGTGTACAATCACTGTGTGATTGTTCCAATAAAGCTCTGTTTACCAAAACAGGTGATGTGCAGAATTGAAGTTCCCTGAAAATAATGTTTTTGTTGCAATTTTTAAAAACAAATGGTGTCTTGGAAACCATCCAAGAAAAGATTTGTGACTCTGATGAGATAATTGACAGTAATCCGGGGCATTCCAAGATCTAGGTTGGGATTTATAGGCCTAAGGAATTGGGAAAAAGAAATTGAAACTGACAGGCAAAATCTGTGTATTAATATTTTATTAGATTATGTAAAGTTCTGTTCCATCATCAGGGTTTTTCCTTCCATTACTGCCACTCAAAATCCTTATTTAAACTTCCCCAAGGAGCCTATTAAGAGTTTTAAAACTTTTTTATGAAGTATTTTTCTTATTATGAGTTAATTCGTGTCAATTCTGGAAAATACAGAGGAGAATATAAATTATTCATCCAACTAGCTAGAAATGACCACTGTCAAGATTTTAGGGTACTTTATTTCATTATTATGTTCTTGGATGTGTAGCATAGTTGATGTGCAATTTCTTAGCCTACTTTTCTACTTTTTATTATATCACGAGCTCTACCTCTGTAACTTCAAAGATAAATGGTATTCCATAATACAATTTACACATCGTTACCTGCATAGGTTGAGTTGTTTGCAAATTTTTTTGTCATTAGTAACACTGCCATAAGCATTATTACTTACAATAATGCTTTAATCATTTCCTTAGAATCATTTCCTGGAAGTAGAATTATAGGGTAATAGGAATAGTAGAATTTTAAGTTTCTTGAAAAGTATGAATAAATTGCTTATTAAAAGGCTGTAGCAATTAATACACCCCCCAGTAGTGTGTAAAAGCTTTGAATATTATCAGTTTTAAAATTGTATCTTAAGCCAAGTAAAGGGGCATTCACCTGTAAGCCCAACTACTCAGGAGGCTAAGGCAGGAGGATTGCTTGAGGCCAGGAATTTGAGGCTAGAGTGGGCTTTGACAGCACCTCTGAATAGCCACTTCATTCCAGCCAGGGTGACATACAGAGAACTTGACTCTAGAATAAAACAAAATTTCATCCTATTTTTACTTCAATTTGCATACTTTAATTACTAGTGAAGTTGGAACATATGCTCACTAAACCTTTATTTCTTTTTGAGAAAATTATTTCCCTTGCCCATTTTATTGAAAATGCTAATATTTTTCTTACATATATGTATGTTTAATCTAGTATGGCTCTTAGATAATTGTCAGGTCTATCTGTGGAAAATATTTTCTTGGCTTATTACTCCTTTTAATTTTTTAATGTATGGAAATGTATACTTTTGCACAGTAAAATTACCAATATTTTTCTTTTTTCTGTTGCTTTAATCTTAAGAAATTGTTTCCCACCCTGTAATATCTTCCACTATGCTATGATATGCCTTATATTCCTCTTTTAGACTTAATGTTCCTACATTTAATTCTTTTAGCCACCAGGAATTATCTTTGATATTACAGTTCTCTTTCAGTACTCCTCTTCTTGATTTTATTTCGAGTTTCTTATTTCTTCGTGAGACAGCATTTTTTATCTTGGGCCTTTGTTCACTGTTTTGGCGTTCCTGGATGGTAAGATGCATGCACGTCTTTTCATTTCTCTTTCTTCCCTCTATGGGGCTTAGTAGAGCTCTTCACTCAGAGCGGGCCTAACCCTCCAGGCAGGAGCCTGGCACACGCCAAGCTGCACTTCAAAGGTTCTCAGGAGGTCACTTTCCTAAACACTTCTCTGAATTATTAGATGCCAGAAATACCTATTATTTCAGCTCTGTGTGAACATTGCCCTCTCCCAAAGTCATCTTTTTATTTTATTTATTTTTTAGACAGAGTCTCACTTTGTCACCCTCAGTAGAATGCTATGGCATCACAGATCACAGCAACCTCAAACTCTTGGGCTTAAGCGATTCTCTTGCCTCAACCTCCCAAGTAGCTGGGACTACAGGGGCCCATCACAATGCCTGGTTATTTTTTAGTTGTAGTTGTCATTGTTGTTTGGCAGACCCAGGCTGGATTCGAACCCACTTGCTCCGGTATATGTGGCTGGCCCCCCAGCCACCGAGCTACAGGTGCTGAGCCCCAAAGCTGTCTTTTAAAATGCATGTTCACTTTGATGGAAGAGCACAGTGCATTCATTTCTGAGGGCTGCTGCAACAAATTATCACAGGCTGGGACGGGTGCAGAGGCTCACGCCTGTAATCCCAGCACTCTGGGAGGCCAAGGCAGGTGGATTGCCTGAGCTCATGAGTTTGAGACTAGCCTGACCCAAAGCAAGACCTCATCTCCAAAAAATAGCCGGATGTCGTGATAAGTGCCTGTAGTCCCAGCTACTTGGGAGGCTGAGCAGGAGAATCACTTGAGCCCTAGAGTTTGAGGTAGTGAAGTATGACGCCATGGCACTCAACCAAGGGTGACAAAGTGAGACTCTGTTTAAAAAAAAAAAAAATTATCACAGGCTGGGCACAGTGGCTCAATGCCTGTAATTCTAGCACTCTGGGACACCAAGGCAGGTGGGTTGCTTGAGCTCAGGAGTTTGAGACCAGCCTGAGCAAGAGCAATACCGGTCTCTAAAAAAAAAAAAAAAAAAATAGAAAAATTAGCCAGGCATTGTAGTGGGCACCTGTAGTCCCAGCTATTCAGGAGGCTGAGGCAAGAGGATCACTCGAGCCCAAGAGTTGAAGGTTGCTGTGAGTATAATGCACTCAGTCCTAGGGTGACAGAGTGAGACTCTGTCTTAAAAAAAAAAAATTCACAAACTTGGTGGCTATCAACAGAAACGTTTTAGAGGCAAGAAACCCCAAATCAAGGTGTCAGCAGGACCATTCAGCTTCTGAAGGCCCTAGGGAAAAATCCCTCCTAAGGCTTCCTGGCTTCTGGTGGCTGGCAGCAAGCCCTGGTGTCGTTGTTGGTTTCCAGCCACATCACTCCACCTCCTGCCCCATCGTCCCCCGGCCTTCACGTGTGGGGCTCGACCTAGAACCACATAAATAGCACATCATATGTGTTTCGCTTTCTTGATAACCTGCTTACGTTTTAAGTGGGAAATCTAAGTTTTTACGTGCTATTTCCTTAGATAGATTAATATGTTCTTTTCTATTAATGAAATACATCAACTATTTGACAGAAAAGTAAAAGGATAAAATGAGTAATCCATTGGAATGATTTATGTAATATCACATCTTTTCTGTTTTCAAAAATGCGTGTTAATAGTAATTGCAATTGCATGATTTTCTCATATTTGAAGCCTGGTGATATAAGTTATAATTGTTAAACTTGGTAGAAGAGAAAAATACTTCAGTTTGAGTATTTTCTTTTTCTTTTTTTCAGAGCTGGAGTCTCATTTTGTCACACTTGGTAGAGTGCAGTGGTGTCACAGCTCACAGCAACATCCAGCTCTTGGGCTTAGGTGATTCTCTTGCCTCAGCCTCCCTAGTAACTAGGACTATAGGTGCCTGCCATAATGCCTGACTATTTTTTTGTTGCAATTTGGCCAGGGCCAGGTTAGAACCTGCCACCCTCGGTATATGGGGCCAGCACCCTACTCACTGAGCCACAGGTGCTGCCCAACTTGAGTATTTCCAAATTGAGAGAACCCTGAGATCGTCTTTTAAAGGAAAAAATGGATGACAGATTGGAAAATTAATTTTGCTAATAAAATTATTTTGATTAATTTCAGTAAAAACCAATTGTCAAAGCAATTGTCAACACCAATAGCCTTTTTTTCTTCTTTCATTTCACAATATGTAAAATGAAAAATCTTAATGAAATTTATTTATGTCCTGTTTTACTTTATGAATGGCTTATTTTGAGCATTTTCATATTTCCTACCATTATCCACTTTATAAAAAAACAAGGTGGTTTCCTTTTTCAATTACTGTCGATATTTAAGAATGTTTGTTACAAAAGTACTATGAAGATACTTTTAAATGAAGAAAATAAATAAAGCTGCATCAGGCCCTATTCTCACAAACATGGTAAAAGTCTCTACCTTCATCTTGACTATAGAAATAAAAATCTCCTGTGTACAGAGATTGTTGACTCACAAGTTCTCATTCTACCTGATGAGATAGCACTCCCTCATTTAAAATCCTGTTAAACAAAGTAAATATTTTCTTGGTACAGAATGCTTTGTGGTTTAGTGACTCAACTCTCGGTGCTGAAAGCTTCAGCCAGTGGCACAAGAAAAAACTTGTTGGTAACATTCCTGACCAAAAAAAAAAAAAACAATAAGAAGAAGAAAGCATACCTATTTATTTTTGTACCCACTGAGCACAGGTGATGGGGGATAGAATGGGACAGGATTCCTAGCTCCCCCAAAACCTATAATTGAACTGAGCAATGGATAAATGTTCACAGAAAACCTAATACGAACACTTACAAAATAAGACCAGGTTGAACCATGCAAAGTTGCTGTATTTGACTGGTTTTGACCTACAAGAAAGGTATTTCCTAATGTTTCCTAGTGTTCAGCCTCGGAGTTTAAAGCCCCTTACTGGATTCACCTTTCAGCCCCCTCTAGGTAAAGCGCTGTGCTCAGGGCCTGTGCTGAGCCTGCTGCTGGGCGCTCAGCGGGGCTGTAGCTGCCTCCTGCCTCTGCTCACCCTCCTCAGCAGCTTTGTTTCAACATGTGGAACTTTCCTTCCTCCTAAACACATCCTCACCTTACCTGGGATATTATCCTCTCTTCCTCTTCCTTTGTAATCTTGGAAGGGAATAGCTCTCCCTTTCCCTCACTTCCCTTCCTCTCTCTTTCTTTCCTTCCTTCCTTCCTTCCTTCCTTCCTTCCTTCCTTCCTTCCTTCCTTCCTTCCTTCCTTCCTTCCTTCCTTCCTTCTTTCTTTCTTTCTTTCTCCTTCCATTCCACTGTCAACCACCATCCCTTAGTTGATGGCTGTAAGCCTAAGCGTAAGCTAGAAACGCGTCCGCGTGAAGAAAAGGAAAACCCATGAGTTTTGATGTGAAATTAGAAATGATAATAATTAACATCTAGTAGCCACAAAAGCCCTGTAAATTCATGTTCCAATCTCTGAAAAATCCTTCAACCATCATCTCTTTCTGGTTGAACCCCCTGTTTTTCAATAATCCAGTTTCTTTAAAAAGGAATAATCTGCACTTGAGAAAAATGAACACAATTTCTCAGACTCTTTTCTTGCTTTCTTCCTTTTTTAAACAAATAGTGAAACAATTCTATGAGTCATGATGACATTCTCTTGTCTTTTTTTCCCCCCTTCCCCTATGGTATAAGATTTTGGCTACATGAAATTGACTTTTAGGGGCTTATCTTGGGCTCAAACCACCATTTATAATATTGTATTTACAGAATAATCAATTACCATCAAGAAAAAGTGTTGGAACACAACTCTTTTGTAAGTTGAGATTTCCTTTTAGTATAAAGTGAATAGCTAAGGGGTAAGGAAATAGCAGATTCATTCCAAACAGGGGAGTCTTGGAGGAAATGAATTTTGAAATTAGACTTGATGAAATTTGATAGCCAAAGATTGCCAAGAGGAGGCAAGAATGAATTAGCAGGAAGTCCAAGCAAAGACATGTAAATAATGAAATGAGTTATATACAAGGGAAGGGCAAAGAGATCTCTCTGACCATAACTGAAAGTCTGAGGTGGGGGGAGTGCAGAAGAGTTTAGAGACGTATTGGAGCAGCCTTTGGGTGGGGGATTTGAAGCTGAAATTGGGAGCTTTTTTACCAGCTTGTGTAAGGACGACTTTATTAAGCTTGATGGAGAGTAAGGACACTGTGATAGTTTCTTCTTACCTCTGCACCTTAGAGAATTTCTATTCATGAGAGCCGAGATGACACATGTCAGTCCATCTCTTGTTGTCTACCGTCAGCAAATCTGTGTCCCTGGTGTGTTCCTAATACACAATGAGTCTGAATTAGAAATCATTCTTTGCTTTTCTTTTTTTCACTATGGACCTCATCTAACTGGATAGAAATAAGTGATTTTTAAACAGAGTTTTCCTTTATAACATAACATGCCAGTAAAAGACATTAATTGAACTCATTCATTAAGTGTTTGGTGACAATTCTAGTCACTGCAAAATCCTTAAGTAACTCTGGGCCCTTGTGATGTTTACCCACCTGAAGCAGGTGGAAGGGAGAAGTCAAAGTTGTGATACAGATAATTATGTACTAATTACTGATCGTTGTGCATTGATCCTCAAATGACCAGCCAGTATTTGGAAACTGAGTAAGTGGAAAAGGATGAAACTGACAGTTGTGATATTTAATGTAAAAAACTAACTTCTGTAAGAATTATTTTGCAAAACTGAAGAAAAGTAAACTCACCCTGATATTTGAAAATAATATCTTTAGTTTTATATTATCACCAAAGTCATGTACTGTTAAGTGTCTTATTACATGTAGCAATGTTTCAGCGATCTTGCAAGCAACATTTAAACTCAGTTCTGACCTCCAGGTTTATAAAGATTTAGAGACCACCACATGAAAGAGGGTGTTGAGTGGAGCCATTAAACCTCTGAGTTGTGCCCATGAAAAAGTATGAAAAAGCTGAGAGTATCTGATCTGTAAGAAAAGTAGGTATCAATGAATTCAAACAATATAGTCAATACTAAAAAGATTTAATACAAGAAAAAGTTATGCAACTTCTCTCGACATATTACTGTTTCTAGAAATTCCGTGAAATGATCATATTTGCAGCGATGCAAGTGTATTAAAAGCTCAGGACTGATAGACATAATTATCTGAGTGCCTACAAGGACTAACTAAGGCAGAAGAGATCAGTGCAAGGCTTCCTAGGGACCCCAGAGTTTCAGAGACTCTTACTTCTTGTTTCTGGCATGAGTTGTTTTGGACTAATGAGCTAAGGTGGGGCAAAAGTAAACAGAGCAGGCATGTGATGCATAGTAAGGATGCTATAAAGTCAACTTCAAAGTGTGTGATGTCACCTTAGACTTCAGGAAAATAACAACAGACCAACCAGCCTCGCATGCAGCCATCATGGTTAGGAGGAGGCCCTTGTTAACCAAAGCTTTATACGGACACTATTTGGTACAATTACAAACAGGCTCTACAAGCAGCTGCTGTCGTCATGAATCAAACAGCTTCGTGGAAGGGGCTTTGGAACCACTCGCCCCCCAGTAAACTCTCACTGAGCATCTTGATGTGGCAGGAGTTGTGATACCCCATGGCAGAAGCAAAGAGAATCACACACACAGCTTCTTAAGGAGCTAACTCTCGAAGACAAGAGAAAGAAGCATCAGTAATTATAATAAACAACCCTAAACACAGGGTGTGTAAGGGAGCTACATGTGAAAAAGTAGACTGTGGGCAGAAGGTGGAGGCACTCACCCGCCGGCCTGTGACGGTTGAGCTTGATTCTGGAGACTGCGCTGAACCATCTCATGGCTTTCAAACAAGAGAGTACACTCAGAAGTTTGATCTCTTTGTAAAGCTAGAATGGGTTAAAGGCTGCAGGAGAGACTCAATAGCAGAGAATAACTGGAAACTCCCTGAACTGAAGATATAACGAGGTCTAGAACTAGAACAGCGGTTGTTGGAATGCACGGGGGCAGGTGGCTGTCCTGAGCTGAGGTGGGAGCAGCGTGTTTTATGCGTTTATAGCTGCTGCCCCAGACTTCCTCCTCTGACAGAGTTGCGGTAGTTTACATCCATGTAACAATGTAAATAGGACAAAAATGCAAATAGGGAAAGATCCGAAAACGAAAGGAACAGTAATGTGCTAAGGCCGGAGAAACAGTTGCTCTACAGAAACACACATTCATAAAGTTCCATGTAATTACTGAAATTGATTCACAATCTGATACATGGTCCACGTTGTCCAAAAGACAACAGACAAAAAAAACAGAAAAGCTTTTCTTGGGACTCAGGAAGGAGAGAAATTTCTCCTGTCAGTCCTCATAGAGGGGACGTTAAGTAAGATGGTACCTCACATCCTGCTCAGCTTCCCCGCCGTGTGTCCCACAGAGTCCTGTATGGACAACTTGTAATGTCCCTCAAAGCCAGCTCAAGTGTGGTGACACAGGACCCCTTGTCATTGGCCTTGGTCACGAGTGATCAGAGGTAGGTTGATTGGAGAAAGAGTGCTCAGGGATAACCCCACAGATTTGCCCCTGGTGATTTTGGGATGACTTCCCTGTACCTATAACCATATTCTGCCAGACAACCTACTCCCTGTCTGCTCCGTGGTCCTGTCATCGGTTTGTTTTGTGTTACAAAGGATGGCAATTGAAAATGTGCTCCTGCATGATTAATTCGTTATTTATGAGCTTAGTAAGGTCATCTGTCTTTCCTTGGGGAGTATAGATGCCATTGAAAGAAAAGCAACATTTTCTTTCCTCTGCCATTAGATTATAGGAATTTGGGTCCCCTTAAAAGGAAAATTTCAGCAATTGACAAGCCTTCTCTTGTATTTTAATAAATGAAAGCTAAACGTGTCCAACTTGAATGTTATTAAGAGAAGCTGAAAATAGATGCCACAATCTTTGGCTCCTCTAAATGAGAGCATGTGCAAGCAGACGTGAAACATGAGACTCCAGGGAACCTGAACCCTTCCTGAGGCACAGGCCTCAGTTCCTCAGTTCTCCGGGGGTTATGGGCAATGGTTCCCCTGGCTGCTTGGGGGCCTTCGCCTCTGCTTCTCTGTGCTCTTGCCCAGAATGAGATCATTTCTTCCTCCGGGACCAATGCTAATAAACATTTTTGAGCCTTGTTGAGCTCAGCCTGGTGTTCTGTTAATCATGTGGAGTGATCCCCAAATGACCAAAATTAACATACCCATGCTTTATTGGTGCTGAGATAGCTTGTTTAACTTCGCTGACTCTGTAGCACCCAAAGCCTAGATTTCACAAGATGGAAGAATTAGGGCAAAGGCCCCCAGACTTTGTTGGAGAGATGATTTCATTCCACTGGTCAGATACAGGGAGAGCTTAGACATTTCTGCACCACACAGCACTTTAGGAGATGGCTCCCAGCCTTGAGGCTTCCATTCAAAACATCAGAGTAGAGGCTGACTGGATCAAGGAGTCTTATTTTCTACAAAATCATTCTTAAAATTTTGGGAGGAAATTTGTCTAGGGTAAGGGTACACTGCCTAACACAACACCAAAAAAAGCTGAATAGTGTGATATTTTTGTGTAACCACTAGATGGCAGAGTTTCTGCATTCTGTTAGCCTTTGCTGCCACTAAATACTTGAATGAATGATGTATTCTTTATATAGCTAAAACTTTGAGGATGTTTTGTATTTTTAAAATTGAATGAACATAAAAAATTGTATTCATTTTCCCACTCAACTGAGAATTTTGTGAACATGAAACTCAGCTGCTGAGCATTTGAAATTAGTCTCTGAACTAGGAGTTGGGTGGGTTCTCTACTCTTGTCAGTAATTGGCCATGTGACCTTGAACAATGAGTACTTCTGGGCCTCAATGAACTCATCTGCAAAGCAAGATGGTTGGGTCATTAGATTACCTCTAAGATATCCTCCAACTCATTGTCATTTCTATACCATTTCATGTTTGAGCTTGATAAGTACACTAACATCCACATGATACCTTATATGATTCAGGAAATGTCAAGTGACATTTATATGCATAATTAAAATAGCTGATACTCACTGAGCACCTACTATGTGCCAGTACCAGGCTAAGCATTTTGTGAGTTTTACCTAATTGAATTCTCACAATGCTTTATTACCCTCATTTTGCAGATGAGGAAACTGAGGCTTAGAGGAGTTAAGTGTGAGTTAAGCTCAAGATCACACAGCTAATGGACGGGCTGGTATGGCTGGAAATTCATGTGCATACATTGCTATATTTCATCCTTTATTCAGCTGAGAAAAATAGAAATTTGAAGGTAACATTGCTTTGGAAAGGAAAACCTATTCTGTAAATCTCAAACCTTTGGTTTTGCAAGAGCAATACAGTTTGGGTATTTTTCTTTTTTCTAGAGATGGGAAAGTTTTACATGGCTCCATCCACACACTGTCAGTGGATGCCTTTTTGTAAGCCTGGGCGTAAGAACCTGGCTTCCAGTCTCATGCACAGGAGTCACCAGTAGGCTCAATGCTCTGTCAGTCAAATAGTCTCTTCAAATCTGCAACATGGTGACTCCACGAGGGGCCTTTTAGGGGCTAGAATTATCTGATGGTGTGTGTCCATAATCCTACACACTGTCTCATGTTAGTAGAATAGAGGTTGCTCAGTAAATGCTTGCTGTCTACCATTTAGCATTTCCAGTAAGGAAATACTATGCAGACTATTAGCATTGTTTGTTGGTGAGTTAAGTTTTTTCCTTTCTTTGTAAGCAGGAAACCTATGCAGGCTTATAAGCAATGCTTTAATTCAGAAGAGTAGTTGTAGTACCTGATGTTTTAAGCTCTCTTGAGGAAATATAATGAGTCAATGCAGAAGGAGGCATCTTTTGGTAACTTTCAAATCACTTCTGAGGCTCAGTACAACACACTAATAATTCTTTGGATAGACAGTAGATGGCGGTACAGCATCAATTTATACCCTGAAGCTAAAACTAGGCCTCTACTTTTATGCCACGTTTTATTATTGTGCATGTACAGAATCTCTAAAGCAAGAATTATTGGATAAAGAAACTTATTTAACTTTTATTTGACTTGCATTGTATTGGACTATGCATGTTAAAATGCTTGAGGTACAATCTGATGGAATAGACCAACGTTAGAAAAACTTGAAGTTACGCTTACAGGGACTTTAGAGAGTTCCTAGCACTGTAAATTTTGAAAAAGTGAAATATTTTGCCCTTTTTATTAATAGAGCTCCTCAAATTATATAAGCTTCGAGTATTACAAAACTTAGATTTGTCTGGGAATAGGCATGTAGCTCTTTTAACATAGAAAAAGGAAAACAGGGCCGGGTGTGGTCACTCACACCTGTAGTCCTAGCACTCCTGGAGGCCGAGGAGGGTGGATCACCTGAGCTCCGGGGTTAAAGACCAGCCTGAGCAAGAGTGAGACAGCCACCGCCACCGCCACCACCCACCCATCCCCATCTCTACTAAAAAAAAAACAGAAAAGAAGTAGCCAGGCATTGTGGCAGGCACCTTGGGAGGCTGAGGCAAGAGGATCATTTGAGCATAGGAGTTTGAGGTTGCTATGAGCTATGATACCAGAGCACTCTACCCAGGGAGACAGTGAGACAGATTGTCTCAAAAATAATAATGATAATAATAATAATGAATAATAAATAAATAAATATTTTTACAAAGAAAAAGGAAAACAATCTTGCCATTATTAATTTTGCTCAAACTTAATCTTCTAGTGAGAAGTTCAATCTTATTTTGTTGTTGTTTTGGGTTGTTGTTTTTTTTTTCCTTTTTCATTGTTTGGGATTTATTTATTTATTTATTTATTTTTTAGAGACAGAGTCTCACCTTGTCACCCTTGGTAAAGTGTCATGATGTCACAGCTCACAGCAACCTCCAGCCCTTGGGCTTAGGCAATTCTCTTGCCTCAGCCTCTCAAGTAGCTGGGACTACAGGCACCTGCCACAACGCCTGGCTATTTTTTTGCTGTAGTTTGTCCAGGATTGGGTTTGAACCTGCCACCCTCAGTATATGGGGCTGGTGCCCTACTCACTGAGCCACAGGCGCTGCCCTATTTGGGATTTATTGAGGGTACAAAGAATTAGGTTACACTAATTGCATTAAGTAAAGTCCCTCTATGGCAATCTGGTTTTTAAAAGTAAACCAAATATAAAGGAAACATAAAGAATAATTGAATGAACTGTCAAATGCTCTGTTTATTTGTAAGTGTGAGTAAAACCAAGTACCGTACTTAGCACTGGAACTCTCACTAGAGCAGTATAATATCTATGCTAAAAAGGGAAAGTACAGAAGATCACAATTAGGGAATTAATAAATTATCCTCCATTAACACTCCAGACCAATATGACATCATTTAGGGATTTTATTTTGCTTTATTTACCTAAGAGGTTATTGTCCTTAATAAGTGACCAATAGGCTTAGTGCCTGTAGCACAGTGGTTACGGCGCTAGCCACATACACTGAGGCTGGCGGGTTTAAATCTGGCCCAGCCAGTTGAAATCAACAAAGACAACCACAATAAAAAATAGCCAGGCCTTGTGGCAGGTGCCTGTAGTCCCAACTGCTGGGAGGCTGAGGCAGGAGAATCCCCTAAACCCAAGAGTTTGAGGTTGCTGTGAGCTGTGACTCCAGTGCACTCTACCAAGGGCGACGTAGTAAGACCCTGTTTCAAAAATAAATAAATAAATAAGTAACCAATAGTGACTATTCCCAAAGGAAACCATACTTCCATTTACAAATCTTAAATTTCTCATCAGGGAACAATTGTGGACTTTCTTATGATCACTTACAGCTACTCATCAGGAATGAAACCAAAAATCTACCGTTTGGAAAAGAAAAATTAGCACTCTTACACAATGGCCTTGCCTGTTGCAAACATTTATTAAGGTTGGCTTTTAGACTAGGGAGACTTATCTATGTTTAATTCACTATGTAACTATTCTTCAGAATTGAAAATATTGCTGCCCAATCAATGAGCCACTGTGTGTACTGGGCCTGAATATCCTTGAGTGGGGGAGTGGGTTTGTACGTCTTTGTGTGCTTTGATATGTGACACAAATAGTGAAATACCTAAAAAATGCTGAAAGAATGAACGCTAGTTACTGTTATGAAGTTCACATAGAACCTAGAGACCCTGCAGCATGATTCCAAGTCTGTTTCCTCTGTGTAGTATCTTGTGAAGGTTGTTTCAGGAGGCAAACTTATCCGGTAAGTTTGCTGTGAGCAGAAGGTGTGTGGTGGGGAAGGAGAAAATGATCCCAGGATGGCCTGGATGTCCAGGGTTGGGTGAGAAGCTGCCTTGGAGCTGTGCTCTGCTCGTGAAGCCATCACAGCCCGCACATCCCATCGCATTGCCTCACCCCCACAGGGAGTCCTGGAGCAAACTAAAATAATGACATGTGTGGTCAGGGACACAGCAGTGCTGCCTGGATCTGGGTCATGAGGAAAGGGAAGTCAGCCAACACCTCAGCCTTCTCCTCCGGTCCAAAGGAGGCAGGCGATTGAGTTTGAGTGCCACACACACTCAGCATTTCCTGTTTCGGGATTATGGGGAAGCCAGGACTACCTGGGACTACCTGCCCTAGTCATTTCCTCCTCTGGCTATTGATAAACCAACCCTACCCCTCTCCAGCTGGGAGATCATGACCCCCAGCATATAGAACTGACTCCCAGGTAGCATGCTAAATTGGGTTAGTTTATCCCTCAAATCAGGAGGACATCACAAAACTGGGAAGAAGACAAAAAGAATTATATTACTAATATACCCTCCCATTTTATATAGTATGAAGAATAATGTTTTTTAAAACAAAGATATACATGATAGAGTTGCCAAACTATACTGATATATAATCTCCCTTTCTCATATTACCATATTGATTTATATCTTCCTGCCCCTCCAAAGTATTAGTGCTTTTTTCTATTTATTTTTTATCTTTGGCACATTGTAGAAATCCCACAAAAGCTTCTATTTCTTCTGTGAACACTGAGGTTGTGAATTTTTAGTTCTCTTTCTGCCTCATTGGCATTCTTTATTCAAAGCCCATATACTGCTCCAAGTATTTTTATTCCTATGCTTAAGAAATCTACCGATGCTCAGATGAATTATGATGCTTTACTACAGGCAACAGCGCGCACCCAACTCAAAATGCATTAAATACAGGGCATTTATTCTCTAACACAAAAACTCTAGAGATAGGGCCGGTCTGGGGTTGGTCCACTCAGCTGCTTGGCAGTGTATTCTGAGACTCGAGTTGCTCTCATCTTTCTGCCCTGCTTTCTCTTCAGTCTAGTCTCTTTAATGACAGTTGCGTACCAAGGGGAGGGGGGATCGGGGACAGTTTGTTTTCACATGTCCCTGCTTCCTCCAGTTGGTTTGCAACTGTAAGCTAATGCCCTTGTGCTCCCAGGAAGCCTATCATATTCATCACATGTAGGCATGGTACTGGTTTTCAGGGAAGAGGAACGATTTTAAGACCTTTCCCCCATTCCTTCAGCAGACACTCCTCACATCTCATTGGTCAGAATTGTGCCAGATAATTAGGGCAAAGTATAAACACTCCAGAGGCTCAAGGAGACATAAGTCAATGTGGTAATATCAGCAAGAGATATTTAAGGGCACTTGTCTAACTCAGTCACTGGTGAGGGGGATGGAGGCGATTTGTGACCAGGGCTGGAAGCAACTTCCCCTGAGGCATATGGTGGGTGCATAGCTGAACAAAATTAGGGTTATTAGCAAAGAAACTGTGTGTGTGTTGGGGGGAAGGAACGACGGTAGGTTCAGAAAAAGGAGATGGTTTAGGGCAGGCAACCACCAGTTTGCTGGGCAACATTTTCTGCCTTCCTTAGTTTCCATTCTTGTAAGTCCGGTAAATGCCATCGTCCTGGGAACAGCCCCTTTTCCCTGGCACAGCCTAGATCCTTCCCCTAACTGGGATTCAGTTTTCACTGTATTTCCAACGTGCGGGAAACTTACAATTTTTTTTTTGGTCATATCTTTTTTGTTGTTCCATTTTTATAATTTCTTTAAGAGCAGTGATACTAGAGCGAACACGAAGCCAAAACCTGAAGCTGGATTCCTGTCGCACCCAGATCTGTTTATCCATGTGGTTATCAGTCCGCCTATCCATCCAGTTGTTTTCTGTGTAGGATTTGAAAGGATTCAGCTAGCCACCTGGTGAGGTCGTGGAGGTTTATTTATATATATGATACAAGAGTTCTGAATT
Source organism: Loris lydekkerianus (assembly GCA_963574355.1). NCBI lineage: Eukaryota > Metazoa > Chordata > Mammalia > Primates > Lorisidae > Loris > Loris lydekkerianus. The sequence continues at coordinate 44,766 of CAUYPK010100175.1, read as the reverse complement.
ATCTACAATGCTGTATAGGTTTTTGAAGAATGCTTTGTACTTTGGGCTGACTGGAAATATACACAGAGAAATATGCCTTTGGGTTTCTTGGGCTTTCAGGAGTCTTCACAGTTTATTGACATGACTGTTTCCACTTTTCACAGAGCTCTGGAGGTGGCAGATGGAAGCCCTGTGGCTGGGGAGTCCCAGGAAGGCGCACTGCTCTGTGGGGAGTCTCAGTTCTTTTGCACTCCCACGGAGGCACCTGGTCCTTTCCCCACAGAATCTGGAATGTTGAAAAAGGTAAAGCTGGGTTTCCAATGTTTGGCTCTCCAAGATAAACACTTTAAAGAATTAAAACACTGAAAGATAACCCCTGTCTGATTGAAGAACACATACTTAAAAAGAACTTTTATGTTATATATATGTCCATATGTCATATATAAAATATATATCAAATGTATGTAACATATATTGTATTATGTTATGTATGAAAATTTTCTATATGACATTATTGTATTGAATGGTATAACATATAATTTAATTTATATGATCTATTTTTATATATCACATAATATGGGAAAAAATCATATATACCACATATAATATGAATTTCTATATCAAAGCACCGTGATAATAAATGGGGACTCTCAATGAATGAGCTTGAATCTTTGCTCTTGGCTGTTTTTCCTCTTCCTCTTTGCCCTTTCTCTTTTTCCACACCTATGCTTTAACTTGACGGCATACAAAGTAACATAACCTCAATATTTGGAATTAGTGGTTCATTCTCATAAAAAGCATTTATTATTTTCTATTGTAAGGCATTTTGAGTTGTTACTATTTTATCAGTAGTTACTTCTTAATAGCTAGATGTTTGCACAGGAAGTTCTGACCTTATTATTATATTGCCTTAAACGTTTTCCCCAAGGTGGAAAATAGAGACATGTCCTCACCTTCAGTGTGTCCATTCACTCATTGAAAAGACGTTGCTCATGTCCTTACTTGTCTGTAGGGCAGGAAAGTAGAAAGGTCTCCTTAGTCATGAGAGAGTGAGGGCTGCTTTAGCTGTCAGGCCTTGTATAATACATTTCTCATTACAACTTACAAGATGATAAGGGTTAGTAGTGAAAGATATTTTGTCATGAAATAAATGCTTTTCCCCACTCCAAACGACATTTGCTTAAGTAATGCCATATATCAAGAGTAAAAAAAATTACTTAGTGCAAAATAAAATAGTTCTGGAGACTGGTTGTACAGCCATCTGAATGTGCTTCCCACTGTTCATCTGTATAGTGAAAAATGTTTAAGGTGGCAAATGTTGTGTATTTTACCACAATTAAAAACATTTTTTAAACTCATAGAAAACAGTAAGAAAAAGGATATGATGAGATTATTAGCTCATATTTTATATTTCATTAGAACATGATCAAAGCAGGTAGGGAAATTCATAGAGAACACCTTCTAACTCAAAATAACATAGTATCAAGAAAAGTATCAGAAATATGAAATAACATTTTATAAATGTTGAAATAAAAAGATCAAATATAATTTTTTTTAAAACATGGCTTTCTGTATTGTTTGCTTACTTTCTAATTGGTTTCGCATTCTTCTCTACGAGAAATAGTTTCTAACAGGAAAAGTAAAAATACACCTAATAAAGGCAGTCACTGGCCCTGGTTAGAGTTTCGAGTTGCTTTCTATATTTGTCCTTTATTATCTATGCCTTTTGTAATTTAAAATAAAAGTAACTCTTTAAGCATAGTGCAATTAAATATCCCTGTGATGTTTGTTGAAGTCCAGGACGTGATTTGTGGTAGCATTCAGAATTGGGGTAAAAAATAAATTCCCAGAGGTATGTGAGGAAAGGGGGTCTGCCCCTGCGCCTCCCTGGCTGTGCAGACAGTCAGCTGTCCAGTCACAGTGTCTCATGTGGTCATGGTCTCTAGGCCTGTGCTTACTTTCCCAGGCTGCGGCCAAGGAGCCCTGGGCACTAAGCAGCCCAAGGAGACGCCTCGAGGCCAACCCAGGGAGGTCAGGGAAGGCCGAGGACGGCCCGTCTGAGATGGGAAAAGCCAGAGGCTTGCAGCCACGCGGAGACCAACTGGATCCCAGTACAGGGGTGGAGCCAGGGGGAGGGAAGAAAGGCGGGAGCTCAAAGGAGGGTGGAGCAGAGGCAGAGTGCGCTCCCTTGCTAGCTGGGGCTAACGTCTCCCCAGGCACCTGGAATGGGGTCAGCCAGGCCCCGCCCTACTCTCTGCGCTGTACCACGCCCTGCCCCTCAGAGAGGCCAGAATGCCTACAGCTGGAGGAACTGGCTCCGTGCACTTCTGGATGAGCCTGTTGCCTCCTTGGCTCCATCCCTGGCCGCCACGCCCTCTCTCCCTCCCTTGTCCTCCATCATCTCTTCTTTACCTCTTTCTCACTCTCAGGCCGGGCTCTCTCAATTTTTTTACTCTTTGCATATCATACTAGGGCTGGAAAAAAAGAGGGAAAATAACAGCCTTTCTCTTCCCAGCTGATGTGTTTGAAACTTTCTGTCTCTTGAGATCATGGCTGAGGGGGCAACTAGAGTGTTAGCTCAGCAGTGTAAGACCCCCCAGTCTTACCCTCAGGTGACCCACTGGTGCTGTCACACATGCACCACCCAGGCCAGCATTGTTTTGGGAGACAAATGTTAACTCCACTTAGATTCTGGGTAGTTCATATTGACAGTGAGGGCCGGGATACCAGGTCACCTCCCATACCTGCCATACCTCCCATACCTTCCACCCTTCTCTCAGTCCACTCTCCGCAGGGAGCCTGGTCATTTCATTTCCTACAGGATTCGGCAGATTTACCAAGGGAATCAGGACAGGGCCATGAATGGCCTTCTTTCCCAGGCAGAAGGCCATAAATTCTTCTTGAGATTACTAACTTGACCCAGTCCTCTTAGTTATATCTGTTTATTTAAATGGATATGCAAATGTTTGATATGCATTAAAGCTAAGCAATTCACATTTCCCAAAACAACAGAATTTACCCACTCTGTTTACCTGCTCTACATGTTCTCTGTCATTACATTTGTTTACTTGTTGCTAGTTTTAACATGCTGTAACATTTTTTAAAGCTGACAACACTGTATTGAATCCTTCAATTAAAATAAAAAGACAGGACAGTGCCTGTGGCTCAGTGGGTAAGGCGCTGGCCCCATAAACTGAGGGTGGTGGGTTCAAACCCAGCCCCAGCCAAACTGCAATAAAAAATAGGCATTGTGGTGGGCGCCAGAGGCAAGAGAATCGCCTAAGCCCTGGAGCTGGAGCCTGTGAGCTGTGATGCCACGGCATTCTACCAAGGTGATAAAGATAAAAAAAGAAGACATTTACTGTGCTTTTTTTACTATACTGCTTTTGTAAATGACAATGTAAATTGATAATTACTAATATAATATTGCCTTTCAAACAATACAACTGTAAATCAGAATATTACTAGAATTTACATCTCAAGTGGGAAAAATCACCAAGAATGATATATTTGTTTATATAAAACAATTTTTCCTTTAAGTGGTTGTGTTGAATCTTTAGTCAGATTTGGAGTAGCAAGTACATTTATTTAAAATATTTGTAATCTAACAGACGATCTCTTCATATGAGAGAAGAGCTTAAGTAAGCAGTATCATTAAATGAAAAAATATATTACGCATGTGCATCATGTGACAATCAGGAACGGAGTAGCTCTCTGCATGTAAGAGAATTAACATTGTAGATTATTATGTGTTTTGTTGTTTTTCCATAAATCTACTTATACTTATGCTATATGTACTACTGAATTCACTTTGGGAATGAAAATATTTTAATTCCACTATAGGGAAGTATTTCCAGAACATAGACTAAGACCTTTGATTCATTAAAGCATTTCTTTAAAGAAAATACAACAAGAATACTGAGCAATGTATTATTATTATTGTTATTTTTTTTTTTTAGACAGAGTCTTACTATGTTGCCCTTGGTAGAGTGCTGTGGCATCACAGCTCACAGCAACCTCAAACTCTTGGGCTCAAGCAATTCTCTTGCCTCAGCCTCCCAAGTAGCTGGAACTACAGGTGCCCGCCACAACGCCCAGCTATTTTTTGGTTGTAGTTGTCAATTGTTTGACAGACTAAGGTCGGATTTGAACCCACCAACTCTGGTGTATGTGGCTGGTGCCCTAGCCATTGAGCTACAGGCGCTAAGCCTGAGCAATATATTATTAATTAAAATATTGTATTTTCAAAGAGAGAAGATTACCTTAAGCAGAATTTCAAAGATTTCTAGTGTAAAAGTCTTTTAATTCCCCTTCAATTCTAATAACTTATTTTGATCTAGAACAATTATGACTACAGTAGTTATAAATTAAATTGTCATATTTTCAACAGTTCTGGAGCCACATTAAAAAAGTAAAATGGAATAAAAATTATTTTATTATTCATAATTCAACCAAAAAAATGCTTTTTTGATCTTTTCCTTCTTGGTAACGTGGATAAAGCTATTTCTCATTTCCTGTGCGTGCATAAGTATGTGTATACTGTTCAAAAAAGAAAATAAGCTTCTCTTCCCTCACAAAAGCAAAAGTACAGTAATTGTAATCAAAAGAGGAGAAGAAATCTTGCTAAATCAGTGCTGCTCCGTTCAGATGTCCTTTGTCCAAATCTTAGTCCTCGGTTCTGTTTCTCTGCTTCATCCTTCAGGAGGCCTTTGTGAATCTCTAATCTCACCCTTGAGCTGGAGATGTTCTCAAACCATATAAAGCAAAGGTTTTCTACTTTATTCTCAGCTGTCTTAGAGATGGTTCCTCTGCAGTTGCTTCTGACAGCTTTTTCATTGCCTAATTACTCTTATAATAGGCATATTTCTCAATTTCTAGCCCGGTTTCTAGGTTAGTTGAAGAGTGTAACAATTCTCTCTTTCTTTTCTTTTCTTTTTTTTTTTTTCTTTGAGACAGAGTCTCACTTTGTCACCCTCAGAAAAGCTCTATGGCATCACAGCTCACAGCAACCTCAAACTCTTGGGCTCCAGTGGTTCTCTCGCCTCAGCCTCCTGGGTACTCGCCACAATGACCAGCTATTTTTAGAGACAGGGTCTTGCTCTTGCTCGGATTGGTCTCAAACTCCGGAGCTCAGGCCATCTACCCATCTCAGCCTCCCAGAGTGCTATGATTACAGGTGTGAGCCATGACAATTCAATTCAACAGCATTTGCTGAGGCGGAAGAGAGGAAACAACATTTTCTGATACTTTCATTTTCCATGTTTCCCATTGTTGACGGTTTAGGAAGCTGACATCTCTCTCTGTCCCAGTTCCCTGTCCACTATCCTTTCCTTTTTCTCTCTCGTCATAACTGCTGCTGCCCAAAGGTCCGCTGGTTTTTCTCTGAATGTTCAATCCCCGACCTCATCCTATTTCTTGGACCAGACCAAGTTCAAAATACTAAGTAGTTAAGGGGCCTCAGACTCATTCACCCCACTGCACACCTGCCCATCCCGGGGCCCATGTGTCGAGTCCCCTCCACTGTTGGGCTGGCCGGGGACACAGCGTGTGAGCATTGATCCCCTAGGCTCCCATACTGTATCTTAAGTCACGCAAGCTGCTGCTCTCACCAAGGAACAATCTAAAGTCATCCAACAAGAAGCAGGACCAAATCCTGAAGTCCAACCCCCAACCTTAACCCTAAGACCAGACATTTATTTTAGCCTGTTTTCTGTGGCTTATAACAGAATGTTTGAAACTGGCATTTCTTTTATACAGTTCTGGAGACTGAGAAGTCCAAGATCAAGGGACTGCAAATGAGAGCATTCTTACTGGGGGGGGGTCCTCAGCAGAGTCCTGAGGCAGTGCACAGCATTACTTACCAAGGGGGCTGAACGTGCTGACACACCAGCTCAGGTCTCTCTTCTTCTTCTCATAAAGCCACCGGTCCCCCTCCCGTGATAACCCATCCATCCGTGGGCTACCTTGTAGTAGGTCCAAACCTATGTTTTCATCACTGGCAAGATCTTGCCATCATTTCACCCCACCCTGGAACCTGTCCTACCCGAATAGATAGATCTAACACCTAGCTTCAATTTCTCAGTCCTTCCCATAGTGTCTGTATGACAAAAGTCTCTCTCTGCTCTGTCAGTCCTGATCTAAAAGGCTAATTGCATGGTTGGGGGAGAAGTGCAAGATAGACAGCAATGTGTATAATGTTATATTTTATAAAAAGTGGAAAAATAGAATATATGTATATATACATGCATGTGCACATACATATATACAAACATATGTGTACATATACAAATATATATCTGCATATATATTCATATGTGTGTATACATATATATATATATATGTATACACACACAGGGGTATATATACACAGGTTTATATATATACACACATATATACACGGGGTATATACACAGGGGTATATATACACACATATATACACAGGTCTATGTATATACACACATATATACACAGGAGTATATATATACACACATATATACACAGGGTATATACACAGGGGTATATATACACACATATATACACATATATATATATACATAGGGGTAAAGTAAAATGGACCAAAAACACAAGCTTTTTACTATGCACTTTTCAATATTTTGATTTTTAAGCTATGTAGAAGTATTGCCTATTCAGAAACTTCCTGAAAATAGAGAAGTAATTTAAATTACATTCTAATAAAGTTCAGTTAAAATGCTTCAGGTATGCATGTAATTGTTTATGATGCTCTTGCTCGCTGCGAACTGAACTGCCCTAGTCCTGACTGCAGGGTCTGATGAGGCCATTGTTCCTGAGTTTCCTTAAGCGGTTCTACTGCCTTGCACAGACTCTTCCGCACAGGGAGAAACGCCCCCCTTTTATGTAGCTGCTGCGCACTTCTGCTCGTCCTCTGCCCAAACAGCTCTTCCTTTGTCATCCTTGCCCCAGAGAAGTTGTCCATTTCTCTCTTTGTACTGCCACTTAATTTGAACGTACTTCGAACTTAGTGCTCACTGTGCTGATTTACAAGTCTCTTTCCTTACTAGCCTAGAAGGCCCTAAGGGGTCAGACTGCTTTGTATGACTGAAACATTATTTACAAATCTTACATGAATGAAATGCATATCATAAAAAAAATTTTTAAATGGTGGAAAGCAATGCTCTTGCAAATATGTAGCATTTCAACTCTAGTATGTATGAATTTTATTTTTGTTTAAGGTTTCAAAGCAGGAAATCTTACCAAATACATCCAGACACAAATAAGCCGTATGTAGGGAGTGGGAGGGGTATGTGGCAGTTTCCAGAGCAGGACTCCACCTCCCTCCTCCAGCACTTGCTCTGTGCTGTGGCCAAGGTCAAGATTTACATAGTGCCCAGCACTACGGTGCGATTCCATGTCTCTGAAAAAGCCTGATATTATCAAGTACAGCAAGGACTGCCTGTTCACACACATGAGGTTCACAAGTTGGGCATTCTCTAGGCTGGAGAATGTCGCCTAGGTACCCTAAAGTGTGACATTGTCAATAGTAAGATGTGGCATACCAGTCTCATAAAAGCTAAATATCTGGTATTATAAGAAAAAAGACTGATTGCCTGCCTATTTATAGCTAGCTTTAGAGAAATCCAGGTTATCTATGTCCATTTGTGATATTTTCCATTATCATGGTAACCGGGATGCAACTGGAAAACTCAGTGAGTGATTTGTTTTCTTTCCCCCCAAGTACTCATGTTGTCTTTATTTGAGGTAGTGTCTGTGGGTGCTATTTATTTACATACATGTAAATATACATCAGCTAGTCCATTTCCTGCATTAACCCAAATTAGAAAGCTTCATCTGTAGTGTGTTTTTTTTAAGAGTATGGTGAGTGGAGTGCGGTGGCTCATACCTATAATCCTAGCACTCTGGGAGGCCAAGGTGGAAGGATCCTTTGAGCTCAGGAGTTTGAGAATAGCCTGAGCAAGAGCAAGACCCCATCTCTACTAAAAACCAGAAAAATTTTCTGGCCCCTGCCACAACATCTGGCTAAAAAATAGCCGGACGTTGTGGTAGGGGCCTGTAGTCCTAGCTACTTGGAGGGCTGAGGCAAGAGAATCACTTGAGCCTAAGAGTTTGAGGTTGCTGTGAGCTATGATGTCATAGCACTCTACCCAGGGTGACAAAGTGAGACTGTGTCTCAAAAACAATAAATAAATATTATATTTACTCTCTGCAATAAAATTACAACAGTACTGAAACATAACAAAATCTTAAATTCTATCTTCATCCTGAGAGGTAACCATTTTTTTGGTGGGTATCCTTTTGGATTTTTTTCTTATGCATTTATACAAATAGAGTTTTGTGTTTCTTTTTTCTCTAAGAAGTCTTTATGATCATCTTTCCAAGTAAGTCACTATCAATATGCCTCTTCTGAATTTCTAAGTAGTATTCCATATTATACGTATAAGGGATGTACTTCCATGTATTTTACCAGTCTTTATTTATGGACATTGAAGTTGTTTCCACTTTCTCTTTTATAAACAACATTGTCTCTCTGCTACTTTTGTCAGCTATTTCTGTGGGATAAATCCCCTATAAACTGTATTTTCTGAATCAAAAGCATAACATATTTTTTAAATGTTAAAGATACTATCAAATGCCCATAAAAAGGTTCTATCAACGCACACTCAACAGTGAATGAATGTGCCTGTTTTCCTACCATTTTACGAATGCTGTATGCAATCAATATTTTACCATTTTACTAACCTGCTAGCATCTTATTATTTAAATTTGCAGGTGAGCTTTTTTAATGTTTATTGGCCATTTGTATTTTTTCAGTGAATTATCTTTTCATGTTGTTTGTATGTTATTGAATGGTTGTTTATCTTTCTGAGGATATTGTGATAAACTGATAATCATTGGTATTCAAGAGTGAGAAAACTTGTGTTTTTATATGGGACATTTTCATCTTTGTATTTTAAAAAAGTATCTTCATGGCCAGGCATGGTGGCTCATTCCTATAATCCTAGCATTCTGGGAGGCCAAGGTGGGTGGATTGCTTCAGCTCAGGAGCTAAAGACCATCCTTAACAAGAGTGAGACCCCTATCTCTACTAAAAGTAGAAAAACTAGATGGGCATTGTGGTGGGTGCCTGTAGTCCCAGCTACCCAGGGGGCTGAGGCTCACCTGAGTCCAAGAGATTGAGGATGCCATGAGCTACAATGACACCATGACATTCTATCCAGGTGACAGAGCAAGACTCTATCACAAACACACACAAAACCTTTGTGTTCTGTTATCCAATCTGGGTTTAAGTTTTTTATGTGTTTGGGTGGTGGGAGATTGTGTGTAGGTGGGCCTGTTAAATTATGAAAAACCAGAATGTGTCTCTGCCCTTAACCTAGAGGGAGTATCAGAGGAGATGGGGAGAGGAGTGGGCCTTTTGAAGTAATGTTTTGTGGTCACTCATATGCAGGAAAATTAAATGAAGCTCTCAAGAGAGTAACTGAAATGCTTTCTATGCATCTTGGTTCAAATAAATTCCTTGCATTTAGCATTAATAACAGTTACAATAGTCTTAAGGCATCAAAGACCAAAAATATTTAAATTAAGTTCTTTGGGATCCTGTTTCTGGCTTCACACAAGACAGATTCCTTTCCTCCAGGAATGCCTGCGTGGCAGTCATTCTGACCAGTGTGCCCATCCAGCTGTATGAAATCCCTAATGATTCTCAAACACGTGGCAAATGCAAAGCTCTACAGAAGTGATAATTACTGTTATTGTTCTGGGACATCCTTATATTTCAAGCTGAATTTCCTACCAGCTAATACAGCACAGGAGAAAATTAAAGCTCTGGTGACATCATCCCCATAATAAAGAGGACTCCCTGGTCAGTGCTGCTCATTTGTTTTCCCAAGGCCATCAAGAGAGGGTGAGACCATCATTCAGGCTGCAAAGATGGAAAATTGGGGGTTTGTCTTCTTTTGAATTGATGAGGGTCTTTCCTAATCCTAGTAGGTTATTTTTTTGGTCAGAAATCCCTCCTTGGGGATCTTTTGTCAAAAACAAAGGCCACTGGCTGTGCTGACTATCTTTGGGAATTACTGGAACCATATCTGGCTGTGCTTGAAGCTCTGGATTTTCTACAATACTTCTTTCTTTAGGAAAATCTGAAGACCCTTCTGATCCAAACCCTCCATGGGGGGTTCAACCTGCTGTGGGTGTGGCTGTGGCAGGTCTAATGGGTGTGCTAATAGTAATCCCAGCAGGAATAGGTGTCCTGACTCCCGGAGTAGATATGAAAATCCCAGAAACAGGTGCTGTGACCGGGATTGTGAGGTAAGTCCTTGCTGAGGAAATCCTTCTTTCTAATGTCTCTTTAATAATGTGTGAATTTGAGGTACATGATTGTGGACAGTACCTATGACTATTCCACAGGACTAACCAAATATTTTCGGCTCATTTAGCTATTCTTTCCCCATCCCTAGCCCCACCCCTGGGTGCTTTTTGTTTGAGTTTGGTTTAGTTTTTTGGAAAATGGTTAGACTTAAGTCAGCAAAGTAAATGCCAGCAAAGGTGGTCCCTGCTGAGTAGTGTTCTCTGAGACAGCATTCTTCATTGCTAGGCTTTTCAGAACCTCAAATACTGGACAAAGAACCAACTTGTTTATGTTCTCTCAAAAGCCACTTTCCTATGGGCTGGGCTCAGTTGCAGTATCCTAAGTTCTTATCTGAATCAGATAATAATAAATCACATGAAGATGCTTTGAGAAGTGGGATGCTTAGTTTGAGATTCTGCATTAACGGGTCTGAATTGCTTTTTGTGTGCTGAATTTCATGGGTGAGGTGGTCTCAACCCTGAAGGAGTTAATCCTTACTATTCCCAATTCCTATCTGTAAAGGTCAGTTGTGTTGTTTTGGTATTAAATCTCCTCTGCTACTGTGTAAAGTGAGGGGGCCTCATCACCCACCCCAACTCACCTTCTCCACATTGAATAGTACGTACATTTGCTTTGCTTTGCCCAGGATAGCCTTGAAGCTATTGGATGGAAGGTGTGGAATGTAGCCTAGTTTTATAATGTGCTCTAGGGAAAAGCATGCCCTATAAACTTCTGCTCATTCTCCTCCCCACCCCATCAGAATGCTAGAGTATAACTTAAAATTTAATGAAACAAGTAATTGATTTCAAAATGCATATGCACTTGTGTGTGTATGTACACAACACACAGGTATACTCTGAAAAACGTCTTAGTGCTAAAGTGATAGTTGAAGACGGAATAAGACATTTTATGTTGGCAGTTTGCTGAGCACCTCAGCCAGAGACTCTTGTTGCATTCAAGACTAGAGGCGAGGGATCTACTTTTTTTAACTGTTCTGTTTATTCCCATAAACTATTGATTTTGCTGTTGTTTCTTGTTAGTGGAGCTTTGATTTTACTTTGCCACTGTGCCTGATGGCTCTCTATTTTGGACGTTTTAGTCAAACACCATCTATAGATAGACCCAAAAGTCATTATGCATTGATTCGTGTCCTTTGATAATTATTGGAATTATCAGTTGGTTATCAGCTATCAGAGGATAGTTTTAATGATTTCCAACCAGCCATATGGAAGAAATTGAGGAGGAAAGTGAAAATTTGTGATTAGAGGACAAACGACTCTGACTTAAATGCTTAGAAGCTTTGTGACAACTTGCAATTATGAAATATCTCTGTGGTTTTGACAAATGCAACTAAAATGAATAACTGCAAGGCAACCTGGGTCATCTCAGCAAACATTGGACTCATCTAACCTAAGGCCCTGCTTGACTTTGAACAAAGCTCTTAGAAACCAGAAAGTTAACATGCTATCCACCCAAGAGCCTAAATAGTAAGGAACTTTCCACTATTTGGTTGTTTTATTAGGATTTCAAAATAAACATTTCCCAACTTAGAAAATGAGGGAAGTAGGGGCTGTTTTTGGCATTGATGCTAAAACATCAAGCTTACAGCTTCTCTCTGTTGATGTCAGTACCACTCAGACCAGGGCAGAGGACCTTTCTCCTGGATTCTCTCATAAAATTTGCCTAAAGTAATGAAAAATAATACCAAATTAATTCTTGCAAAAGTTAACTTCTAAGAGTTTAGGGAATTAAGTGATGATTTGCCATAATGTATTTTGTTAATTCAAAATATTAAATATTTTTTCAGATATTTTACAAAATGGCAATATATATTATAAAAAAATTTTAAAACTCTTAAGAACCCTCTTTGGTTTCCTATTTTACTTTAAAACGGCACTAACCCAAACCGGCTAGAATAATCTAGTTAAGTATATTTGAATACAAAAATTATACCTGATTGATATCACTTCATTTTTAACACACTGATAAAATACAATCTTATGTGTGAAGTTCCCCTAGTTTCCAACTGGTATTTCCTGACATCTCACATGTTCTCTCGGAATTTAGTAAAAGCTCAAGGAATTTCTCCATTTTATTGTTCAGAAATTCCATCTCTTCTCCATGAGACCATTATCTCCCCTGGGCACCCCTCAGCTTATTCACACCCACTGCAGTGCCTGCTTTAGAAGATGTTCAATACAGGCAACTGCAATGATTAGAAAAATGAATTTAAAAGCACCACATGTAGTCAGAAGACCAGAGCTCTGATTTCATCTCTCCTTCAGACCACCTGTGGTGTCTTTGGGTGGGTCATTTATTCTTCTGGGCATCAGCTTTTGTACGTGTAAATTAGGGCTGGGAATCAATGCCATGTGAAACCCCAGTTACCTCCGAGGCTGCCGCAGGAGGGAAGAGGAAGTCAGGCTTGTAAGCTTCATGCCTATCTTCACTCAGAGAATCTCCCTTCTATCTGTTTTCAACAGATGGCTGAATCTGTCTAAACTTCTTTTGAATAAAATACAGTACTGCTGAAAAAAAATCTTGAAAACAGACTAGATTATGTATAATGTTCTTCCACTTCTAGTATCTCTGGTTTTATGTGACAATTTTATTAATTTGTATCATCATGTTGCCTTGTAAAAGAAACTTCATTACACTGTTGACTATCTCTAACTTGTTATTCTTTCTCCCCCCAACCTCATCCTACCATAGAGGTCTAATTTGTCTACTTTTACTTATCTGTTATGTCCTGTAATTACTCTTTAAACTTGAGTCAGCTGCCTGTCCCTATTGGACGTCCTTAAGATTATAGAATCTGTCTTAAATTTAATGAGTTGTTTTGAATTGTATTTTTATCTATCTGTGCTTTAGCGACCTGGCTATCTAGATTCCTCACTTCCTTCCAGTCATCTGCAAAGTCACTGAAGGGAATGGTATTCAGGTTGAAATTACTGGAAGAGATGGTGGTTGAATACATTAACATTCTGATCTTCCTATGTTGCTAGCTGATCTTGTAATGAGTTGTCTTCTCTGCTTTTATCTATGTATGTATGTATTGCGGTTTTTTGGCCGGAGCCAGGTTTGAACCCACCACCTCCAGTATATGGGGCCGGTGCCCTACTCCTTGAGCCACAGGCGCCACCCAATTATTCCTTCTTCTTAATGAGGTATCTTGGGTGTTTCTTTTTTCGGCAAAAATGGAAAAGAATAAAAAGCAAATTGTTAGAAGTATACTAACTCGCTCAGTTCCGTAAATTAGCAACCCTTTAACCTAAACCAAGCCTAAAAGAAATGACAAAGGTATTTTATTTAAGACTAAAACTAAAAACAAGATACAGTGTATTAGTTGCATTTAATACTATGTTATTCTTTCTTACAATTAGGAAAGGTATCAGAATCAAGCTGCCAGTTGAAGAGGAGTGAAGATGTTAACCAAAGTATAATGTGTTTGGCTAGGGAGAACAGTACAGAAAGGAATTGTAAGAAGTAGAATTTTTTTTTTTTAAAGACAGAGTCTCACTATGTCCCCCTTGGTAAAGTGCTATGACGTCACAGCTCACAGCAACCTCAAATTCTTGGGCTTAAGCGATTCTTTTGCCTCCACCTCCCAAGTAGCTGGGACTGCAGGTGCCTGCCACAATGCCCAGCTATTTTTTGGTTGCAGTTTTATTTATTTATTTATTTTGCAGGTTTTTTTGGCCAGGCCCGGGTTTGAACCCGCTACCTCTGGCATATGGGGCTGGCACCCTCCTCCTTGAGCCCCAGGAGCCACCCTTTTGTTGCAGTTGTTTAGCTGTAGTTGTCATTGTTGCTTAGCTGGCCCAGGCCAGGTTCAAACCCGCCACCCTCGCTGTATGTGGCTGGCACCGTAACCACTGTGCTATAGGTGCCGAGCCTAGAATTATTTTTAATAATAAAAAAAGAGGTATAATGTTTTTAAAAGAAATGTGGATAGGGTGGGGTCCAATCTTTAAATTCAGTTAGAGAAATTATTGTAATTTGTTGAGCAAAGAAGCATTTATGATAAATGAAATGTCTAAGAGACAGTGGCATTGGTGCGCCTGGTGTGAGGGAGGAGTTGTGTGTAGAGGAATAAAAAAAGGACTGAAATGCCAGAAGCCGCCCACCAGGCTGCTCAAGCAGCATGGATATGTATTAAACTAAAGGGTCTCCAATGAAATAAAGTCAGAAGATTTGAGGTAGATTACATGCAGGAACAAAAATGAATGGAGCAAAAAGATTTTAGCTTAGGAGGATGGAAATATGATGTTCCTGGTAACAAAAAGATTCTACCGAAGGAGAACCTGCTTGTGAGGACAAATTCATTTGTTCTTTTTAGAAAATACTGAGTTTGAAGTAATAACTCAAAAACTAGACAGAAAGTTTTAGAATTGCAGCAAGAAAGTAATACAGAGAAATAGATTTGGAATATCATTAGAACAAATTAGAAGCGAAAGACTCTCAAAGTTTTTCTTTTACCTTTCTTGGCATAAATTAACTTCAGAATTTATTTGATAGCAAAATCCAATCTGAACTGATATGGGGCAATTTAGTCTCTTTAATACTTCCACTTAGAGTGAACAGTTGTACATTTTTGCTGCATAAATATTAATATACTGTGACATACAAATTACTTTTCCATAATCTGAAGATTCTTACTTTTTAAATACTTCTGGCCCCAGTGGGCTTTTCCTAAGGGATTGTGGATGTGTGATAAGTTTATAGAAAGACTGGCAGGGAGGGGTCTTACAGAATCCCACATAACTGGGGGCTGTCTGTAAGTGTTGAATAAATGAGAGACTTAGAATGGATGATTAAACTAAAAAAAAAAGGAACATATTAGTTCACACAAGTAGAAGGTGAGAAGTAAAAGCGGAAACTGAAGGAATAGGTGAGCTGCAGAGGACATTGGATTTGACAAGAAGAAGGATATTGTTGAATTGGTGTAATTTTTTTTTTTTTTTTTTTATTGTTGGGGATTCATTGAAACCAGGTTACACTGATTGCATTTGCATTGGTGCAGTTCTGGAAGGGTGTGGGAGCAGAAGATGATAAGCAATAGGGACCGGTGAGGGAGCCTCAGATGAACTTGCAGGGTGAGAGAGAGGCAGAACCTGGGACTTGAAAGGATGGTGGCTGGACAGCTAAGAGAATGGCTGCTCGTTAAAACGGGACAGACCAGGCAGTTTTAGAAGCAGAAAAGATCCAAAAGGAAAAGGGACAATACTAAAAATGTTCACACTGAGGGAATAATTTGAGAGGTGCATATGGGTTGAGAGGAGGCTCACAGGTGGACCACGGTTTTGAAGCGAAGGAGAGACACACCTTCTCAAATTAAGGCAAGGTTTCCCAATGGGAAGTTGTCGTGAGAAGAAATTAATGCCCAAGAGTCACTTTTCGTTGTAGAGAAAGAAAGAAAGTTACCACCCAAAATAGGGTGAGAATTGATGAGTGAGAAGAGTGTGATTTGGGAGAAACTCACTGATAAAACTGTGGTAGGAAATCAACCAGAAACCAGGGGCTGTCAGAGGGCCAGAATCCTGGCGTGTGCTGAGTTCCATTTGGCCACGATGACCTCGTTATTCAACACAGTCTAAAATTTCCCAACCCACAAAAATGTAATAAAAGTGTGATACCTTTGTTTTCCCTGCAGACACATAGATGTGGCCCATGAAATTGAGCTCACAGAACTAATTTGTCATTAGTTTTCTCAATAGTGACCAGGCAGAGCTCAGGCAGGGATCCTCAAACTTTTTAAACTAGGGGTCAGTTCACTGTCCCTCAGACCGCTGGAGGGCTGGACTATAGTTTAAAAAAAAAAAAAAAATTATGAACAAATTCCTATGCACACTGCACATTGCTTATTTTGAAGTAAAAAAACAAAACAGGAACAAATACAATCACACCGCCGCAGGTGGCCCGCAGGCCGCAGTTTGAGACCCCAGGAAGAACATGACTCCCAGGCTGCAGTAGCCTCCTTGCTCCTCTCCTTTATACTCCTTACAATTCATTCTGCACAGAGCAGCCAGAACTATCTTTTTATAACATTTTTGGATCTGGCTATTCCTGTGCATGTAACTCTCCATGGCTTCCCCCATAGTGTGGAGACAAATCTGCAGTCTCTCTGCAGGTTACAGGCCCGGCCTGATTCACCAGCCCCTCTTCCCACCCAGCACCCCTCCTCTGCCCCAGCCACACCAGAGCTGCCTTGAGAATGTGGCGTTGCCTGCTTCTTGGCCTAGAATGCACCTGCCCCCCCCCCACCCCACCCCCGTCCTCCCAGAATGGATTTTGTGTCATCCTTACTTCTTAGCTTAAGTGTCACCTTTGTCAAAAGGCCACTCAGGGGCTGTCACCTCAGCCCACGTGACTGATCCACACAGCACTGCTGTACGAGGTCTTCCTGCCTGTTTGTCTGAAGGTTCGTCGTCTCCTCTGTCTGTTTTGTTCCTGCTGTGTCTCCGTTCCTCATATGATGTCTGGCACATGGTAGGTGCTCAGTAAATAGTTCTAGAATGAACAAATAAATGTTTTCTCCATACGTTTTACTTTTAATTTCCTTAATTATTCCTCTGGGACTACTTACAACTTAGTAGGCATTCAGGAGTTTGTTCAGTTTGTAAATTTGGTTTGATTTATTAATTTCAATTTGACGCAGTAGGGACATTGTTTCTCTTCCCTACAATGTTGTGAACATTAGCCATTCCTGCAAAACTTCGCAGGCAGTCAAGTCCAAAACCTGTTTTGTTCCCTTGTGCCACCATCTTCTCATCTATTGCCCTAGTCAATGGAGTTAAAAGAGGGGAAGAATCTTTCGTTGTAGCTATCTCACATAGCAGCAAGTCGGTATTTTGGGTTGGGAAGCAGTTTTGTATTCAGCAGCAAGGGCAGGGGTGGCAGCTCTGCCCCAAGGCCATGAAGACTAAATGTGATGAGGAGCAGTCGAGTCTCATCCAGGCCACGAGGTTGTCTGAGTGGAGGGTGCAGTACCTCTGCTTAGCATTCAGCCTGCCAGGCCAAGTCCTGACTTTTCCTTGGAAACAGAGTGCTTTCCTCTTCCTGTTAGTCCCCACGATGTGGTACAGTCACTGGTCTCCAATCTGTCCAACAGAAGGCTCTGTGACACACCAAGAAATATGTAAAATAACTCTCCGCATCCCAAGCCTTCACTGAACTGACCGAAAGCCCACCATTTATAGGAGTGTAAGAGGAAATATAAATAAAATACTTCTGCACTATTAAGAAGATGAGTTTAGAGCCAGAACCCAAAAGCAAATACATAATCATAAAAATGAAATAAAGTAGATGTGCTTAGACGGCTTCCCTCCAAGTGATGAACACAGCTGAGCTGGGCTCCAGGGCAGCGTAATTACTATGTGTCATTCCTAAAGGGCTGTGTTACCTACCTGAGCCTACCGTGAAACATCTTTATGGTTAGCACTGCGCAGTCATTAATTAGCCCATACACGAGGTCCTGAGTTGGGTATCATTATCCTGGCTTTGCAAACAAAGAAAAGCGAGGCTGTTGATGCCTAGACTCTAAACAGTGTGTTGCTAAGCTCAATAAACAATCCCGAAACTCCTGACTCTCCATCTGAACCCAGGTTTCCTTCACTATGGATTCAATATCATTGAAGACAATTGAATGGAAAGAACCACAAAGCATGTTGTTCATTCAACGTTTTAGCCCCACCCTTGTGGTTTTCTGCATAAAAGGAGACTGTTTTCTGCTTGTCATGCTTGGGGGCTGGAGGAAAGGGACCACACAGGGAAAGGAGGAGGATAGGATGGCATGGTGAAAGGGAGGGGAAAGGCTTTGCATGGATTTCTGGTCTTTAAAGAGGTTAGCTGAACAAAGCTTCTTGATGATGTCTCTAGTCTGAAAGTCTACAGGAGGAGGGCTGAACGTGAAACTTAGCTTCTCTTCTAGAATGTTCCTGGAAAATCCTATCCAGAAAAAGCATACATGTCCTATTCTTAAAGGAAGTCCCCCAGCCCGGGGTTGGCAGAACAAAGATCTGTGAAAACAGAAAGAACACGACACATGTGGGTCTTCTTTGTGGGTATTTCGCAGGCATCTGCCTGGTGTGCTGACAGGTAACGCTGGCTGGGTTTCTGCTATTCACATTTACACAGGGTCATAGCTATTTTGGTCTTCTCTATAAATTATTCAGATGAACCCAGAAGCCTTTCTGCAACAGGTGGGGCTAATTTCTGAAACATCACACTCTCAGAGGCGTCCTCTTAGGAGAGTGCTTGGTACAATCTTTTGAATGCAAGTTACTGTCCTGGAGAGACTACAGCACTGATGACCAGGTGACAGGTGGGGTGTGGGTCAGCTTGGAAGTGAGGAGGCAGCCTCCCTGCCTCACCCTTCCAAGGGTGTTTTAACCCTATTAACTGCTTTGAATGCCAGGTACTCAAAAGAAGAAAGAGTACTCTTTATTTGCATAAAATCTTTCATCCCTATCTCTTATCTTTGGTCTGATTTAGGAAGAGAAGTTTAATAGTAGCTACTATGGAAACATTTCTTTCAACAGATGAGTTGACCAGCAAAAAGTTCACTGATTCAGGTACATTATTAAGCAAAACATACTAACTCTGAACACAAGGCATAGAATAAGGCTTTAGCTTCTGTTTTATAAGGAGAGAAAAAAATACACAATTTATTATGAAAAATTTTGTAAATTTAACTGGAAATCTGCTTTACATTTTTAATTGGAAATAGAATTAAAAAATGTTTTTCATGTAGTATGATTCCTTCATAGAGCCATTATAAAAGGAATTGTGTTAAATTTTTTTCCTAAGATAATCTGAGACTCTTATGAACACTAAATTATACTTTCATGAAAATATAAATTACTTAAATATTTTAGGGAATTGGATTCCATAGCTGAATTATAGTAGTTGGCTTTCTAGAAACTTGATAGTTGAGTTGTTCTAAACAGCTGAGTTTTATACCCATAGATAGCATAGTGTCTGTATGTTAAAAACTTTAGAATTTTTACTGTTTTGGATAAAAGTTGGCTAAAGATTCATTTACTTGTCTTTCTGCTTTTTGAAAATAGAACATGCTAAATATATTTTTAGCTTTTCTTAATAATACAGATTATTATGAATGACAGCCTTTTTAATGAAAATACATTAATGTTCTCAGAGCTTATTGACATTTATATTGGACTATTGCAATAAATTATTTCTGTCACTTTTAATAGTTTTATTCTAGAAGTTTCCTTCCTGTTGCCTGCTGTCACCTGTCATTTCTTACTTGTGTCAGTGTATTCCTTTTCAAATCTTTGTGTATTGATTAGTAATGTGTTTGTGAACTTGTTAATTATGCTAGTTAGAGTGGTCTATGAAAGAACAGCAAAATAGGCTTGAAGGGAGGTCAAGATGTCCTCCCCAACTCTAACCATTCTTATTAAAAAAAAAATATTATGGCAGGTGCAGTGGCTCACATCTGTAATCCCAGTGCTCTGGGAGGCTGAAGTGGGAGGATTACTTGAACTCAGGAATTCAAGAATACCCATTCTCTACTAAAAATAGAAAGACCAGCAAAGTGTTAGACAGGTGCCTACAGTCCCAGCTACTCGGAGGGTGAGGCAGGGGGATCTCTTGAGCTCAAGAGTTTGACGTTGCTGTGAGCTATGATACCAGAGCACTCTACCCAGGGTGACAGAATCACTTGAGCTTAAGAGTTCGAGACTGGCCTGTGCAAGAGTGAGACCCCATCTCTAAAAATAGCCAGGTGTTGTGCTGGGTATTTGTAGTCCCAGCTACTTGGGAGGCTGAGGCAAGAGAATTGCTTGAGCCCAAGAATTTGAGGTTGCTGTGAGCTATGACCACCATAGCACTCTACTGAGGGCTACAAAATGAGACTCTGTCTCAAAAAAAAAGAAAGGCCCTGGCAGAGTGGCTCATGCCTATAATCTCAGCACTCTGGAATATCGAGGCAGTGGATTGCCTGAGCTCAGGAGTTTGAGACCAGCCTGAGCCAGAGCAAGACGCCGTCTCTAAAAATAGCCAGGCATTGTGGTGGGCATCTCTAGTCCCAGCTACTCGAGAGGCTGAGGCAAGAGAATCGCTTGGGCCCAAGAGTTTGAAGTTGCTGTGAATTGCAATGCCACAGATCTCTACTGAGGGTAACAAAGTGAGATTCTGTCACACACACACACACACACACACACACACACACAAAATATATATATATAATGGAAGCTTTGAAACATACGCAAAGTAGAGACTATAATAACGAGCCACCACCCCATCCTACTTCCATTTACACATCATCTAATTTCAACAATTATCAACGTGTGGGAAATCTTGTTTCCTTTCTACCTTCCCAACTCTCCCATCCCATAGTTACCCCACAGCTAAGTTAAAAGCCAATCCCAGCAACAATCTGAATTTATGTCTAGCTTAACATAGATACAGATAGTCATATGTAGAGATGCTCAGATATGTTTGTGTATACAGTGGTTAGTATATATGCACATATTTTCTTGTTCTGACGTCTGAGAGGGCCTAGAAGCAACTAGAGAGAACCAGATGATAGATGCAGCACAGTGAATGGAAAACAGAAATAACAAAAGAAAAGAAAAAAGACATGCCTGCTGTGGATACCCACAGCGCCACTAACAACGTTCTAGATGCAGTGATACTAATTGCCGACTCAGATAATCTCTGTTTTGCCTTTTGTTTCCTGAGTATTTCATCTGCTCTGAAGGCCAGCTGTCAGGATAAGGCAAGTCCTCTTTCTCGGCTTCTCTCTTTCACTCCTGAGGTATATAATTTTCTACATGTGTCATTTCGAAACACACATTGGCTTGTTGTCATCTCCCACAGTACCCACGAGATAGAACTGTCCTACATAAACTGGGATAAACGTGTGTTTACTTAATCACTGAGGAACCCAATGCATAAAGGGTTTATTTATGATCATATCTTTTTAAGAAGAGCACTGATTGCTTATAAATGATGAAGAATATGATTATATTCACCAAACTGCCATGACTCAGAAGCTAACTTGGAGTAGAGCTGTAAAAAAACAAACAAAAAAAAAAACAGAAGGAAAGAAATTGCATCTTACTATCCATTAAGCAATGTGTCAGCAGTCTTTTTAAAGAAACTATATGTTAAGATATTGTCAACTGTGACGGTTACACTTTTGACAGTGTATTTTTAATATTGCACATGAACTTTTTAACATGAATTTTTATTTTAATTCATGTTTAATTCATGTTTAATTCATTAATATTTTTAATATTGCACATGAACAATTTAAAATTGCACATGAACTTTTTGGCCACCCTGTATACGCTGTCTCACCATTAAGCTATCAGTGTTTTACTAGGAATTCTTTTTTTTTTTTTTTGAGACAGAGCCTCAGTGCTGTGGCATCACAGCTCAGAACAATGTCAACCTCCTGGGCCCAAATGATTCTCCCACCTCCACCTCCCAAGTAGCTGGGACTACAGGCGTCTGCCACAACTGGCCTAGCTGTTTTTTGGTTGCAGCCCTCATTATTGTTTGGCAGCCCGGGCTGGATTCGAACCTGCCAGCTAAGGTGTATGTGGCTGGCACCCTAGCCGCTTGAGCCACAGGCGCCAAGCCAGGAATTCTTAAATTCTTATAGTGTATACTAATTTGCAAATTTGTATGCTGTATGTTTCTCTTTTTGTGTGCTATTACATTTAAGAAGATGAATTTAATTTTTTTTTTTTTTTTTTTTTTGCAGTTTTTAGCTGGGGCCAGGTTTAAACCCGCCACCTCCGGTATATGGGGCCAGCACCCTACCCTTTTGAGCCACAGGTGCCACCCAGAAGATGAAATGCTTTTTAAAGATGTAACTGATTTTTTAATACCATATGGTTTTACATTTTACTTACTATTTTATTTTATTTTATTTTATTTTATTTTATTTTTTTGCAATTTAGGCTGGGGCTGGGTTTGAACCTACCACCTCTGGCATATGGGGCCAGCGCCCCACTCCATTGAGCCACAGGTGCCGCCCTACTTACTATTTTAAATACTGCTAAAAATCCTGAATGAAATTATGTTAAGGGCTCAGCTCCTGTAGCTCAAGCGGCTAGGGCACCAGCCATATACACTGGAGCTGGCGGGTTCAAATCCAGCCCGGGCCTGCCAAACAACAATGACAACTACAACCAAAAAAAAAGGCAGGCGTTGTGGCAGGCACCTTTAGTCCCAGCTACTTGGGAGGCTGAAGCAAGAGAATTGCTTAAGCCCAAGATTTGGAGGTTGCTGTGAACTGTGATGCCACAGCACCCTACCCAGGGTGACAGCTTGAGACTCTGTCTCAAAAAGAAAAAAGAAATAAATTATGTTAAGAAGTGAAAAAGAGTAAATTCAGTACCTCTCTTAGATCTGGACAAGAGTGGCCTCCCTTTAAAAAGACCTTTGTCTGTCCCAAGGCAGACCCTGCTGCCAGGCGTTATCCCCAGGCTGGAGGAGCTGGGAAGGTTGTATGCAAGGAATTTGTTCAGAGCTTACAGATGCGAGCTGAGAGGCCACAAGCAGGTGTGGAGGCCACTTGTAGTGGTGAGTGAAGACCGGGGGGAGAAGGAGGCCACCTGAGCTGCAGGTCATTTTGGAAGTGTATTTTTAAAGTCAAGAAATTAAAAACATATTCTGATTTATAACTTCAAATTATGTAAATATATGGCATGCAAACCTCTATTTATAGTCTTATTTCCCTGTACCACCAATGTTGGGGCATACTTGGGCATATATTTTAAAAGCAAAACAAAATATTGGGTTCATCTGGTTCTGTGTCCTTAATTCTCTGGAACAGGTTACCTTAAAATCTAACCATGAATTACAGGGAAAAGACTGCCTAAAAATACATTCCACAAGCTTATAGGTTTTTAGAATAAATGCATACAAACTATCCAACGTGGTTTAAACGCTAACTCTTCACAGAGAATATGGAGGTAGAGATAGTATTAGTAATCAGCTATCTGAAACTTACTTAATTCTCTATGTATTTAAGGCACGGAGTATGTATTTTTAATATAAGAAATGTTTCCTCCACCAAAGAAATTTATGAACTGAGTGAGAAGATTAGACTAGTATACATGGAAAAATTAAAATAAAACAGAACAGCAAATATGAAATCAGTGTTACCGGTAATGAATGCTCTAAGAGAAGGATTTCAGTAAGCTCTGGTTGTCAGGGAGGCCTCCAGGGCTGGGCTTTGCTGTGTGAATCAGTCGGGCTGGCACAGTCAGATGAGGTGGTATTCTGGGAGGGAAAGGCCACGTGGACAAAGATAAAGAGACAGGCAAACCCTCCATGTGTTTGGGGAACTGGAAACACATTAATTTGGTTGGAGTGGACGGTCTGTGTGGGTACACAAAGGGGGGACGGGTGACTGAAAAGACACAGCGCCATCTGTTTAGGGATTTGGAAATTTGGACTTTATCCTGAAGAAAGGGGATGGTCATTAAAGGTTTTTGAGCTATAGATGGTAGGATAAAAATCTATGATTTGGGAAGGACGAACAAATGGCTTTGTTTAGATAGACTGGCAGACCTCAGAGGCCCTGAGCTCGTGGGTGAGGCCAAGGAGGTGACACTGCGGAGCGGGGACTGAAGACGTTTCCTGAGAGACGTTGCCTGATGGTTTTCAGAGCTGCGACTAATGGTTTCTACTAGGAACAAATAATTGATCATGGAATATAATAATAGAAAATGAGTATCCGTGAATATGGAGAAGTTTCTTTAGTCCCAGATAACAAAAATATGTTACTTTTTAATATAAAATTGAAAGTCCTGTCACGCAGGTGGATGGAGCAGTGTTGTGAAGTGGAAAGAGGTATTGAGTATTGGGAGGTCTGTGAGTCTGATGACCTTGAGGCTTCTCATTCATCCTTGAACAGCATCACGTGGGAGATTAAATTCTGTAAACTCCAAGGGTCTTTTTTGGGGGGGCTGGGTTTGAACCCACCACCTCTGGCATATGGGGCCAGCGCCCCTACTCCTTTGAGCCACAGGTGCCACCACAAGCACCTTTTTAGTTCTAACGTTCTGTAATAAGGTTAGATCTAACACTAAAAAAATCATTTAATAAAATGGATTTCTCAATATTCTTCGAGTTAGACTGGTTGAATTTCCTGGCAGCTATGACACCAAGGAATGACGCAGCTATTGAGTTATCTATGATTAATTCGTGGGAAACTGAAGTGAGTTTTTTTTTTTTAATGCTGACTGTGTATCAAAGTTACTAGGTCATTTACTATGTGAAATTATATTCTCCCCTTCAATGAATCACCATTAAAAATAGGTGAGCTAGGTGCTCGCTTCGGCAGCACATATACTAAAATTGGAATGATACAGAGGAGATTAGCATGGCCTCTCTGCAAGGATGACATGCAAATTTGTGAACGGTTCCATATTTTTTAGAAAAAAAAAATAGGTGAGCTAGTAGTTGTAATTTAATAGATCATATTCCTTTTGAGGATTTTAAGGGATCACCTATGAGAGATTCAAAGTGAAGCCTGTTCCCAGTGTAGAACC
Organism: Loris lydekkerianus; assembly: GCA_963574355.1. Classification (NCBI taxonomy): domain Eukaryota; kingdom Metazoa; phylum Chordata; class Mammalia; order Primates; family Lorisidae; genus Loris; species Loris lydekkerianus. Next base: position 19,902 of record CAUYPK010100175.1, on the reverse strand, counting down.
ACGGGCACCTTTGAAAAGACTCAGAGAGAATCTGATGAATTGGTTAAAAGCATGGATTTTGGAGTCACATCTACTCAAGAGCAAATCTAAGTATTGCCACTTAATAGCTATGTGACCTTGGGCTCATTACCAAGCCTTTCAGCACTTTAGTTACTCGCCTGCCTTGTCAGGTCACTGTGAGGATTACAGGTGGTTACTACGGGTAAAGCACTTGGAACACCACCTACCAGAGCATTTAGTATTGTTATTATTCTTGGACAAAAAAAGATATTTATTTAGGAAGGCACCCTCTCATGCAAGCTGTAGGCATAATTATGTGGATTCAACATTTCTTTCTCAAAATCAGTTCAGCTGGTTTTTTTTTTTAATTGGTCCCATTGTAATTCCAAAGCCACAAAAATATTGTTTTAATCATTGTTTCATCCTATTTGTATTTTATTAAAGATAAATATTTTATATCTGTATGGGGTACATACTTGCCCTTAAGGAGAAATGTTCTACAGAAAGGCAAGGTTTAGAGCCGTGGTTCTCAACCTTCCTAATGCTACAACCCTTTAATACAGTTCCTCATGTTGTGGTGACCCCCAACCATAAAATTATTTTTGTTGCTACTTCATAACTGTAATTTTGCTACTGTTATGAATCATAATGTAAATATCTGATAGGCGACCCCTGTGAAAGGGTTGTTCGACCCCCAAAGGGGTCTCGACCCACAGGTTGAGAACCAATGGTTTAGAGGAAGACATGAATGAAGGAAGTAGTTCTTACGTTTGCTTTGCGCTTTCTTTGGTGAATATTCATTTAAAGGGTTTTTTACTGGGGGAAATTTTGGCTGCTGTTCAAGGAACTAAAATGTCAAGTTCAGCTGAAGCAGTGAGTCATGGTTTCTAAGACTAGTCCTTTACTTCATTTTAGATAACAAATCAAAACCAGTCTTCAGCTCACAGTTATTGAATTGCCTTTGGTTATTTCAGATTAAACTTCGATTATCTGAGCTTTGGAAAAGTCTTAGCAAAACATCTCCCTCTCAGTCATCCCTGGGACTCTGAGCTGGGACCAAGTAGCCAAAAAAGAAAAAAAGAAAAGAGCAAAGACTGTGGTTCCTTTTGTGGTCCCCACCCTCCCTTCAGACCCTTGTCCTGTTGGTGAACAACTTTCTGCCTGTTTTCCTGAAGTCTCTGTCTGTTTCTGAGTCTAAGGAACTATTTTTAGGAGGCTCATCAGAAGTGGGTGTGAAGGTTCTCTTCTTGTCTGAAGGATCTCACACCATGAAAAGGTCTTTTCATTCTCCCTTTGGTTGATCTGGAGCTCGGAGCTGCGACCGTTTTGGAGGCGTGTGCCAAGGCACCAGCTCCACTCCCTCAGGGCAGAGGGAGGCTCTGCAGACGTTCCTGTCCTTGCACAAAGAACCAGGGCACAGTTGCTATTCTCCCGGGCTGGGAGCCCGATGGCAGCACAAGGGCCTGGCTGTGCCCCCTGAGCTGGGATCTAGGTGACACCAACTGTTGGGGGATGTTGGTTTCCACCTCTGCTCCTTTAGGCTGAGAAGATGTCGGCTGACCTTTCATGTGTTGCCCAGCTGGGTGAGATCTGCACACCGTGTAAAAGCCCCTCAATAATGAGTGTACTTAAAAATCAGAGAGAAAATAATGATTGTGTATGTATTATTCTTTTGTGTTAAGAGGATTAGATCTGTCTTATCTCTCCCTCTACATCTTAATTTTAATTATGTTCATAATCAAAGAAAGCCAGTTAAACTCTGGTTTTGAGCTGAAACTGACACCACCTATGATCTAGATACTAATGCCCAAATAGGAAAATTATAAAATCTTATGCTTTTGGAAGGCTGAGGTGGGAGGATTGCTTGAGGCCAGGAGTTTAAGACAAGCCTGGGCAACAATAGTGAGACTCCGTCTCAATAAAAAAATAAAAAATAAATAGTTGGGCATGGTGGTACATGCCTGTCGTCCAGGTGTGTCCAACCTCTTTTGTTTCCTCTGCCACACACTGGAAGAAGAAGCATTGTCTTGAGCCACAGACAACTAACATTAAATACACAAACACTAACACTAAGGCATGCTGATTAGCGAGGAAAAAGTCCATACTTTTTGCGTATATATCTAACACCACAGAGAAGAAAAAGAAGATCCTCACAAAATCAGCACATGGCCTGGGGGCCACAGGTGGGACACCCCTTTGGGAAGTCTTAGCTATTCCTGAGGCTGAGGTGAGAGGATTGTTGAGTCCAGGAGTTTGAGGTTGCAGTGATCTATGACTGTGCCACTGCACTCTAGCCTGGATGACAGAGTGAGACCCTGTCTCAAAAAAAAGTAAAATGAAACGAAATGAAATAAAAACAATAAAAGTTAAAAAAAAATCCTGTGCTGAAAATAATTGTCATATGGCACAATGCTTAAAGGTTAGGGTGCTGCCTCTTATGCATCTGATAAGGACAGTGTGACATTTAGCAGAGTACCAATCAATAGAAAGTGTGTCCAATTTAAATGTATTTTCTACCTCAATATATCATTTTTAAAGAACATAAGTAAGCTCAACAAACTTTCTACTTGAAAATCAACTACTGTGCTTTAGACTGAATGATTCCCTCAAAAATTCATACTTTGAGATTGGCGCCTGTAGCTCAATGGGTAGGGCACTGGCCACATACACTGAGGCTGGCGGGTTCGAACCTGGCCCGGGCCAGCTACACAACAACGACAACTGCAACAAAAAAAATAGCCAGGTGTTGTGGCAGGCACCTGTAGTCCCAGCTACTTGGGAGGCTGAGGCAAAAGAATTGCTTAGGCCCAGGAGACTGAGGTTGCTGTGAGCTATGACACCATAGCACTCTACCCAGGCAACAGCTTGAGACTCTGTCTCAAAAAAAAATTTATGTTTTGAAAATCTACCTTGAAATGGGATGGTGTGAGGTGGGACCTTTGGGAAGTAATTAGCTCATTAGGGTAGAGCCCTCTTGCATAGGATTAGTCCTTATAAAAAAGATTCCTGGGCTGGACACAGTAACTCCATAGTCCTAGCACTTTGTGAGGTCCAGGTGGGAAGATTGCTCGAGGCCACGAGGTCAAGACCAGCTTGGACAAGTTCCTATCCTTGTACTCTGTCTCTACAAAAAAACAAACAACAACAACAAAAAAAACAACATAGTGAAACCCTGTCTCAATAAAAAATTAGTTGGGCAGGGTGGCATGTGCCTGTAGTCCCAGCTACTTGGGAGGCTGAGGTGGGAGGATCCCTTTGCCCAGGACTTGGAGGTTATAGTGACTATGGTCATGATCACGTCACTTCCACCAAGTGGGGACACAGTGAGTAGGCCATAAGGAAGTGGCTCTCACCAGACAGCACATCTTGCCAGAGCCTTATTTTGGACTACCCAGCTTTCAGAATTGTGAGAAATACACTTTTGTCGTGTATAAGCCCCAATTTGTGATGGTCTGTTATAGCAGCCTGAATGGACTTAGACACAAAGCTTTCTTTTTAACCTTTTAGAAATAGAAGATCACATTTTCCTAACTCACTGTTGGGGAGTCTTATGCTAATCAGTATGCACCTCTAATTAGACACAAACATTTGAAAGAAAAAGCTTACAGTTGATAAATTGATGTTCAATAGTTGCTGTTCAGTAAATGTTTGAAAGAATGAATGAACATGGCGGTGCCTGTGGCTCAAGGAGTAGGGCGCCGGCCCCATATACAAGGGGTGGTAGGTTCAAACCCAGCCCCACCTCCCAAAAAAAACTGCAAAAAAAAATGAATGAACACAATTCTGACGGTTAACATCAAGAGCATATACTTTAATAAAAAGTCATTTATGGCCGTGTGCGGTGGCTCACCTCTGTAATCCCAGCACTCTGCTAGGCCAAGGCAGGTGGATTGCTTGAGCTCATGAGTTTGAGACCCGTCTAAGTAAGAGTGAGACCCCTCACTCTTTAGCCTCTAAAAAAGAACTAGCTGGGTGTTGTGGTGGGTGCCTGTAATGCCAGCTACTTGGGAGGCTGAGGCAAAAGAATCACTTAAGCCCAAGAGTTTGAGGTTGCTGTGAGCTGTGACACTACGGCACTCAACCCAGGGCAACAGAGTGAGACTCTGTCTCAAAACAAAAGTCCTTCTGACCGTTTGAACATGCATGTCCTCCGAGGCGCTTTACTCCTGTCTGTGAGTGCGTGTTTGTCCTTGTTCCTGTTTTCAGGAAGAGGCAGCGCAGCAGTTGCTCGTATATCCTGTAGCTTTCGCCTGGTTCTATGTGAATCTCCTACTTCCGCTCTCACCATCTAGAAGGTGCTTCTTCTGTCTTCTGCGCATTTCTCATATCCAGGTCACCTCCTCAACTGACGCCTAACTCAGCCCAATTTCCTACGCTTGGAGGAAGACTCCGTACATGAACAACAGTACTTTGCATTGATGGAGCTAAATCTATGAACACGGAAAATAAGCTTATTCGTCACTGCTGTCCCTTTAAACATGTTCTATGGGCCATTTCTTTTCCATCCCATAGATTTATCATCCACTCTGTGAAAGTAAAAAGCCTTATTTCAGTGAGTAAAATGTCTAGCTCACTGTAGCAATGACAGCTCCAAGTTTTTTTGGAGGTAATACTCCCCCTCCTTTCCTAGCTTGTATGGTTTTAGGCGGGCAGACTGCAGTGAGAGAGCAGCATAATTGGTTTCCGTTTTATTCCTCCTCCCTCCCAAAATTTGCTTTCACTCTTCAATCCCAGGTGTACTACTAATGTATGCTGAGGATGCTTCCTGCATTAAGTGGTTCTTTGTAGCTACTTCTTTCTTTGTAGGGGCTCCTGTGGTTTCCTCCAGGCTCTTCTGTGGGAAATGTATCTAGGTATAATTCTCTGAATGGCAAATGCCTTGAGCTGACTGGCGTTTGCTCACAAGTTTGCTGGTGGTCTTTAGGCGTTGAGTCCATGCACGTGACTGTTAAATTAGGGTCCTGCTTCCCTCTCCCGCCTCCCTCTTCCAGGCAGAGTCTCTTTAAGACTGATCTCTGCTGCTTTCTCCGGCAGACAAAGCTGTTCCGTGGAAAACTTTCTTAGATGCTTTGGTTTTCATCCTCTGTTGAAGAACCAAGGCCTCCTCCTTCTTGTCCAGTATTCTCCGCCCCTTGTTGTTAGATTTCTGAAGCTTGGGTCGGCCGCTTGTCCTCGGACTCCCCCAGCTTTCGAGGGGCATGTAATGCTCTCCATCTCTCCCCTGTCTCTTCTCAGTAGGCTGGAGGGAAGGGAGAGCATGTTCTCTCCTCCAGGGGGAAGTGGGAGTGAGGAAGAAAAACTCCACTCTTCAACAGCTTTCTCCAAATATAATCTTTCACAGCTGCCTTAACTTCAGATTTCCTGAAGCTGGCTTTACGATGGTGCCTTCGCAAGGCTAGCACCTCACTCCAGAATGCTCAGGCACTTGGTCCCTACAGATTAGGTTCTCTGCTTTGGAGCAGAGGCTTAGCTGAAACAGAGCAGAAAAGATCCATTTTAACGTGCTGTTACATATGTATATGTAGGTGTTTTTACATACTTGGCTATCTTATCAGGCCTCTGTAACAAAACACTATAAACTGAGTACCTTATAAACAGCAGAAATTCATCTCTCACACCTGTGAAGTTGGAGGTCAGAGATCAGGATGCTGGCAGGGTCAGGTTCTCCTGAGGGCCCTCTTCCAGGGGGCAGACCCCCAACTTCTCTTTATATCTTCATTTGGCAGAGAGCAGAGAGGGGAGACAAGCTCATTTATGATTTTCATAAAGGCACTAATCCTACTCATGAGGGGTCCACCCTCATGACCTAATCACCTCCAAATTCCCCACTTCCTAAACTATCACATTGTGGGGTAGAGTTTCAACATAAGAACTTACTTTATTTTATTTATTTATTTATTTTTGAGATACAGTCTTACTTTGTCACCCTGGGTTGAGTCCCATGGAGGCATGATTGCTCGCAGCAACCTCAAACTCTTGGGCTCAAGTGATCCTCATGTCTCAGCCTCCCAAGTAGCTGGGACTATAGGCACATGCCACCGAACCTGGTTAGTTTTTCTATTTTGTTTCAGTAGAAATGGGGTCTCGCTCTTGCTCAGGCTGGTCTTGAACTTCCAAGCTCCAGCAATCCTCCCCCTTTGTCAACAAAAGAATTCAGAGGGACGAACATTCGGTCTGTAACATCGCGTGTTATATTGTACTGTTTTGATTTGGAAAAATTGTATAGAAAATTGGTAGCAAATTCTTACCTAACATAGCATTTGGAACATGCCAGATACTGTTGTAACTTTACAAATAATAACTTGTTCGATCCTATACCAACTCTGTGAGATCAATACAGTTTTTACTTCTATTTTTCCTGATGAGAATACTGAGGACTCGAGATCTTTTAACTTGGCCAAGGTTGCTCATTGGTAAATGTCACGGCTGGGCTTTGCACCCACCCAGCATAGCTCTTGACCATAATAGTGTGTCTCTCACAATACCATAGTAGTGGGAGGAGTATCCTCTCTGGAGTTGGGCTGACCTGGTGTGGCTAGCCAGCTCTACTTGCCATGTGACCTTGGAAAACTTACTTGTGCCTCTAGTTTCTTCCTCTGAAAAATGAAGACCATGCACTTGGCCTTTTGTATTCATGTGGCATGCATACAGTTGGATGTGGCCCTTTCTATTTCTTCTCTGCTCCTTCCTCCATGATGCTGGCTGAAGATATAGTCTCTTTACTTGAAGGACTTTAGATTTTGTAAGATCTGTTCAACGTGAAGAAAGATAAACACAGAGTTGCATTTTTGCTTTAACTTGTGGTTCTCTGCTTAAAGGAGATAGGAAAAGTCTTGCAAAGATATTTTCCTTTTTTTCTAGTCAAATGCCCACCTTGATTTAAGCTTATCAATTACACATTCTTCCTCAAAGTAGTCCTGAAATATTTGCATGAGTAGCAGATCTTCAGGGAAGAATTCCAAGAGTTTATGAATAGCCCTGCCATTAGTCTGGCTGTCATCAAGACTGTCCATAAGGACATCATTGCACTAACTGGGACCTTGGCATGAGGGTGCTGTTGTGCATTTAAGTGGAGAACAACCTTTCATACTTCATGTTCTTCAGCATGTAAAAATGGCACCATGAGTTTTGGTACCAAATAGACCTGAATTCAATCCCGTATCACTTAATAAGTGTGTGGACAGGTCAATTAATTTAGCCTTGCTGAGCCTCACCTTCCTCATTTATTAAGCAAGGTCGTATTTACCTCTTAGAGTGATTATGGAGACTAAATATGATCAGGACTCTTCAGAACTTGAGACACTCAGACAACCTCTATTTTAGAATCTCCTAATACATTCAGAAAACAACAAAGAACAAATGCCAAAGTAGAATTATAAAAACGATAGTATGTTCTAGATGTTTACTTTCAGCAAGTTAATATTCTGAGCAGACACAAATGTAATGCAATATAATTATGTAATTTGTAAGTAAGGATTTATTCTAAGGTGTCAGTTTATGATTTATGAGATGTGTCCGAAGCCCCTCAGGAATAGGAGTCCCAGGCTAAATGTTCTCCGGCCCCTTGTTGGAGACTTCAGGCTTCAGTATAGCTCTGGGTGGCACTCTCTGGATCTTAATCCACACCCTCCTTCTTCCCATTTCCCTTTCTACAGCTGCCATAGGGATAACAAGGAGAAGGACTATTATAAATTGACTTTAGGGCGGCACCTGTGGCTCAAAGGGGTAGGGTGCCAGCCCCATATACCGCAGGTGGTGGGTTCAAACCCAGCCCTGGCCACAAACTGCAAAAAAAATAAAAAAATAAAAAAATAAATTTGGCTTTAGTGTTATTCCAAGGCCCCCCCATAATTTTTTTCTTGTAACTTCAGATTTTTTAATTATTTTCATTTGTTTCCTTGGTGTGGCACAATAAGAAGACTACAATGGTCTCACCTTGTTATTGTTCATCATTAATTTTTTAAAACTGAAATATAATTCACATACTGTAAATTTCACCATTTAAAGTGTACCATTCAGTGGTGTCTTAGTCTGTTTTTTGATGCTTATAACAGAATGCTTCAACCTGGGCATTTTATAAAGAAAAGACCTTCCTTCTTTCCTTCCCGCCTTCCTTCCTTCCTTCCTTCCTTCCTTCCTTCCTTCCTTCCTTCCTTCCTTCCTTCCTTCCTTTCTCTCACTAGGTTGCCCTCTGTAGAGTGCTATCGCATCACAGCTCACAGCAACCTCAAACTCTTAGGCATAAGCAATTCTCTTGCCTCTGCCTCCCAAGTAGCTGAGACTACAGGTGCCTACCACAATGCCCAACTATTTTTTGGTTGTAGTTGTCATTGTTTGGCAGGCCAGGGCTGGGTTTGAACCTGTCAGCTCTGGTGTATGTGACTGGCACCCTAACCCCTGAGCTACAGGTGTTGAGCCATAAGAGATTTATTTCTTACAGTTATGGAGGCTGAGAAGTCTAAAGTCAGGAGGCTGCACCTGGTGAGGGCCATCCTGCTGGTGGGAACTCCCTGCAGGGTTCGAAACTGGCCAAGGGCATCACATGGCAAAGGGACTGGGTGTACCGGCTTAGATGCTTCCTCCTCTTCTTCTGATTTTTCTTCCTCTTTTGTTAACAATTTGAAAACATTTATTGCATTGTTTTTTGTGGGAAAAATGTTAAAATATGTTTATTTAGCACAACCGTGTGAAATATACAATGTGTAAGTGGGTAAGGATCATTTTCTCCTCCTAGTCCATTTCTGAGAACTAAATCATGAAAGGCTGCACTGTAATTAAGTATTTCTTGCAACAGTTGGGCACTAACTTTGATATTTATTAATTTTCTCCTCTCAGTATAAGCTGAAATTCACATTTTCTTCCGTTCCTTACCAATATCTACCCCTCCAGTAAATGACCCTCTCATGTACAACTCACGGCATGTTGCCCAATTCTAGAAAGCTTTTAATTCTTCAGCCCCCAGGCTCAGCACCAGTAGCACAGTAGTTATGGTACCAGCCACATACGGCAGCTCCCCAAACTGCTGGACTAAGCCCACATCCACAGCCACCCCTGTCACCAGGCTTTTTCTCTTTTTCTAAAGCCACAAGTCCACTCCTATGAAAATCAATAATCCATTAGTGTACTAACCCATGAAAGGATCAATCCATTCAGGAGAGGAGGGTCCTCCAGACCCAACTGCCTCTTAAAAGTCCCACCTCTCAATACTGGGACATTGAGGATTAAATCTCAACTCATGTCCTCTCACAGACAAAACACATTCATTCAAATGGCATACCCCTAAATCTTAACTTGTTCCAGGACCAACTCAAAAGTCCAAAGTCTAGGCTCTGCGCCTATAGTTCAAGCAGCTAGGGCGCCAGCCACATACACTGGAGCTGGGAGGTTCGAATCTATCCCAGGCCTGCCAAACAAAAACAACTACAACCAAAAAATGGCTGGGTGTTGTGGCGGATGCCTGAGGCAAGAGAATCGCTTGAGCCAAGCATTTTGAGGTTGCTGTGAGCTGTGACCCCACAGCACTCTACCCAGGGTAATGGCATGAGGCTCTGTCTAAAAAAAAAAAAAAAAATCCAGAGTCTCTTGTGCAGGCATGTGGAATCAAATCATGTTGTCCACTTCCCAGACACGTGAGTGGTACAAACATAAGACAGACATTCCCATTCCAAAAGGGAGAAATAGTCAAAAAGAAAGGAGTAACAGCTCTCAAGCAAGTCTGAAACCCAGCAGGGTAGACATGAAATCTTAACACTGGAGAATCACCTCTTTTGACAACATGTGCCACCTCCCCAATCCACCTGGCCAGGGGTTGGGCCCCCAAGGCCTGAGGCAGCCCCACCCAGTGGCTTTCCTGGGTGTAGCTCCTGTGGCTGCACCTAAGGGCTGGAGTCCAGTGTCTGAAGCTTTTCCAGGCAGGCGCTGCGAGCTGCCAGTGACTCCAAATCCTGATGTCCCACTCCCATGGAGCCCTAGGCATTGCCCTGATGGGGACTCTCTGTGGTGGCTCCACTCCTGGGACAAGTCTCTGCCTGGACAGACTTTCAACACATCCTTTGAAATCTGGGTAGAGGCTGCCAACCCTCCAGAGCTCTTGTTTTCTGCAATCCTGCAAAATTAACACAATGCACACTGGCCCGGTCTGAGTATGCATACACTGTCCCTGGGGCCACTTAGAGCCACAGATAGGGCAGCCACTTAGTGCTGCAACAACGTGCTGGGAGATCCATGGAGGCCCTGGACAATGAGCCTGCAGACAGCAACCCAAGCCTGTCCCCTGAAACTTTTGCTCTTCTGCGCCTCTGGGCCTGTGGTGGGAGGGGCAGCCTTGAAACCTCAGAAATGCCTCTGGGGTCTTCCCTCCCTTGACTTGAAGGGCAGCACCTAACTCCCTTCTATCTATGTGCCATATTAAAAATCACACAATTTGTAAATTTGGAAAAGACAACTTTATTTCTTATAAATGGTTACAGCCTGCAAGTTGGCTATTCTGATGGGCAGGGTACAGCCTCTGGGTGAAGCCTCTAGCAAACACTTCATGGAGGGGAAGAATGGACTCCGGTTGAATGGGTTGGCTAAGTATACATATTTCACAGGTTGTATGAGGACCTATAGATATTCATGAAAGGGGCTCAGGCACGCATAATAAGCAAACATGCATGATGCCCCATAGAGTGTCCCATATTCAACTTGGGATGGAGACTTAATATTTAAGGTTCTCACAGACAACTGGCCAGAACCAGTTCATGATTGGTGGTCTTATCAGGAGAAAGTTACTGAAATCACCACGCTCTTGTCTAATCAAAGGTATAGTTATGGCTTGTGGAACAGGGCTGGTGTTCAGCTGTGGTGCTGGGTGAGCTGTAATTGTTTTAGCGTTGCTTATCCAAGGCCAGTGTGTGTTTAGCTGCCCGAGAGAAAGAAAAAGCTGTAGCAGTTAGAACACAGTTCTTTAAGTGGAGGGGTTCATGGCTTAACCCTTGCCTGGCATGGCCTTGGGTCTTTTTATTTTTTTTGAGACAGAGTCTCACTTTGGGGCCCTCGGTAGAGTGCCGTGGTGTTATAGCTCACAGCAACCTTAAACTTTTGGGCTCAGGGCGGCTCCTGTGGCTCAAGAAGTAGGGTGCCAGCCTCAAACGGGGATGGAGAATTCAAGCCTGGTCCTGGCCAAAACTGCAAAAAAAAAAAAACTCTTGCCTCAGCCGCCTCCTCAGACTACAGGTGCCCGCCACAATGCCCAGCTATTTTCAGAGACTGAGGCTTGGTCTGGCTCAGGCTGGTCTCAAACTCCTGAGCTCAGGCAATCCACCCGCCTTGGCCTCCCGAGAGTGCTGGGATTGCAGGCATGAGCGACTCAGCAAGCCCTGGCCTCAGGTCTTGTTTGTAATTCGGTATCTTATTGCCACAAAGAATCCCTTCTGTCAATAGCATGACAACCTCCTGTCCTGTCATAGCTTGGAACCCAGTTTTATAAGGTTTCTCTGGGATCCCTTTGGCCAAGAAGGGGTCTGTTCACTTGGTTGGGGAGCTTTGGATTTTAGTTTCTATGTGGTAATATCTTTAGCAAACAGTCTGGGCTTCATCCTTGGTTTCCTCTGCTGGACACAAGTTTTCACTTTTTACATGGCAGGCTAATAGTTTTCCACTTTGCTTCCCTTTTGGTTATAACATCCATCTTTAAATTATTTCTTTGCTCCTGAATCTCAGTGTAAATGGCCAAAAGTAACCACACACCCTTTATATTTTGTTTAGAAATTTCTTCTGCCAGATATCCCAATTCATCGGTCAAGCTGCCTTCCCACAAAGCCCTGGGGCATTGACATAGTTCCGTCACATTCTTTGCCATTTTATTACAAAGATGACCTTTACCCTGGTTTCCAATACCTGGCTTCTCAGTTCCAATAGGAAGCACATCAGCATGGCCTTTATGTCCACCCTTCTATCAGCATTCTGGCCATAGCCACTTAACCAGCCTCTAAGGAGCCAGACTTTCTCTTGTCTTCTCATCTTTGAAGCCCTCAGGAGATTCTAGGCTCTTTCTAACCTGCTCCTCCAAATCCTTCCAGCCTCTGCCTATTTCCCAGTTCCAAAGCCACTTACACATTTTCAGGTATTCATCATCAGCAACAGCACCACTTCTTGGTACCAATTTTCTGTCTTTGCCCATTTTCTATTGCTTATAACAGGAGACCTAAGACTCGGTATTTTATAAAGAAAAGGAATTTGTTTCCAACAGTTATGGAGGCTGAGAAGTCCAAGGTCAAGGGCCATATGTGATGAGGGCCTTCTGCTAGTGGGAGTCCTGCAAGGTCCCAAGGTGGTGGAGGACATCGCATGGCCAGGGTCTGAATGTGCCAGCTCAGATCTCTCTTCCTCGTCTTACAAGGTCACCAGTTAACCCTCCCATGATAACCTGTTAATCCATTAACTATAAATTTATTAATCCATTAATCCATGGGCGGAGTGGAGTTGAGGTGCGCCCCCCTCTTGGCACATGGAGGAGTTTTTATTCCCCATCCTGTCTGCCTCCGTGTGTTCAGCTCTCTGGAAGCTCCCCAAACCCTATCCTTTGGGCCTTTTGTGGAGCTGTCAACATAAAGCATGGGCAATCATGTTGAAAGGTGGTTGGACTACAGCCAGGCATTATGGCAGGCGCCTGTAGTCCCAGCTACTCGGGAGGCTGAGGCAAGAGAATCGCCTAAGCCCAGGAGTTGGAGGTTGCTGTAGACATCATGGCACTCTACTGAGGGCAATAAAGTGAGACCCTGTCTCAAAAAAAAAAAAAAAGAAAGAAAGAAAAGAAAAGAAAGAAAGGTGGTTGGACTAAAAGGGTATGATCCAAATCCAGCCAGTCCTGTGTGTTCAGATTCTTTTTGCTATCTATGCAGCATTTCTTTCTCCGGGATAAGGCAGGACCCCTCTGGAATGAGATCTTTATGACCCACAGTGAGATTAGACTCCTGTCTTAGACTCTAGTCCTGTCTTAGGTGAAAAGCAGGACAGGGAAGGTCAGAGAGATTCTATTTCCTAAGGCCTGTCTCTGAGGCCTGATGTGCCCCAACATCCTAACAAAAGACAGTAACAACGGTTAGGAGAGTTATGAGCCAGGAACTGTGGACAAAAGCCAACATGTGTCATCATAATATCACATTTTCCATTGTGTAACATCTGTCTTTTTTATTCTAGCCATCCTAGTGAGTGTGAAGGGGTATCTCACTGTGGTTTTGATTTGGCTAATGATTGGTGATATTGAGCATCTTTTCATATACTTGTTGGCTACTTGCATATCTTTTCTTGAGAATTGTCTATTTAAGTTATTTGCTTATTTTTGAATGTGATTATTTGTATTTTATGCCTGAATCATAACAGTTCTGTATAATAGACTCCTATCAGATATAGAGTTTGCAAATATTTTCCCCCATTCTATGGATTGTCTTTGCACTTTTTTTTTTTTTTCTTTTTTGAGACAGAGTCTCACTATGTCACCCTTAGTAGAGTGCTGTGGCATCACAGCTCACAGCAACCTCAAACTCTTGGGCTTAATTGATTCTTTTGCCTCAGACTCCCAAGTAGCTGGGACTATAGGTGCCCGCCACAACGCCCAGCTATGTCTTTGCACTTTTTTGATAGTGTTCTTAGAAGCACAAAAGTTTTTAATTTTCATGAAGCCCAATTATGTATTTTTTTCTGGTGGTTGTGCTTTAAATGTCATAAGAGAATTGCTAAATTCAGAATTGCAAAGGTTAAACTATATTTTCTCCTCTCTTTTGTAGTTTCAGCTCTTACATTTGGGTCTTTGATCCATATGGGGTAAGTTTTTATATCTTGGGTGAGGTAGGGATCATCATCCATTTTTGCTAGAAATATAGCCTGCTTTCTCAATGACATCGTTCAGGGAAAATATGGTGGCAGAATTGATTACCAAAGCTAAGAGAAGCATAAAATTTATAAGGCATGGTGGCTCAGGTCTTGGCAGGCTGAGGCAGGAGGATTGCTTGAGGCCAAGACTTTGAGATCAGCCTGGGCAACATAGAAAGACCCCATATCTGCAAAAACTTAGCCAGGCCTGGTGGCACGTACCTATAGTCCTAAGTACTCAGCAGGCTGAGGAGGGAGCATCACTTAAGCCCAAAAGATGGACCTTACAGTGATATACAGTCAGCCTTGGTGACAGAGACCTTGTCTCTAAAATAGTAATATTAATAAAAATAAGATAAAGCTTAAAACCTGTGGCTCTGTGTTTCTGATTAGGCACAGTATGATGGGAAAATGTGATGCAGGCCATGGGAGGACCTGGGACACTGTGACCAGGCGAGGATTACACACTGCAGCTGGCAGTTACGGAGAGGATTTGGGTACTACAAGAAATCTGGCTGCTACAGTGAGGGTGAAAGTTTAGCTTGCTGTCACTCTGACAAACTAAACTTATGACGAGAACAATTACAAAACCTCACCAGCCGTAGAATTAAATCACACTTGACAGTTCCTGAATGAGCTCCTGTGTCTCTGCAATACCCCGTGCTAGATGTTACGATGACTGGGGTCTCAACCCTTCCTTCTCCTAATTTCACCTGTGTCTCCTCTCCTGGGAGTGCAAAAGGCAGAGGCCCAGCTTGTGCTTGCCTCTCCAGATAGATCCCTTTGCCTTCTCTCCCTTAGACCCTCCGTTCGCCTCTCCTAGTCCCACGTCACCCCTCCCCACCCGATTCTGCGTCCTGCATGGGTGGGACCACACAGCTCCCTCTTTTGAGCATCTGGCTCCTTGCTGGGGTCAATCCGAGGGCAGTCCTGGCAGGACATCAGAGAGAGGAAGGGAAATGAAGCCAGGCCATTCATTCTCCTGGACCCTTCCCTGTGGGTCCCCTGCGGGCTGGCTGCTCCCTCAGCCCCAGCAATGCTTCTCAGCGTCGCCCTCTCTGGGCACCTGCTCTGGGAGCTGCTCCTCCTTGCCCTTCAGGCCTGTTCCTAGTCCTGGGGACGGTGCTGCTCCTGGGGGTTCCTAAGCTCCGTGTACTGTACCCCTTAGAACCTTCCCCCTCCTCGTGTCCTTCCTTTCTCTCGGGACCTGACTGATAGACTTGCTCTCTCACTCAGGTGTTCACGCACGGAACAGGCCAGACTTGAAGCCTTCCACTTTAGAACAATTCGGGGAAATGCATGTGTTCATTCCGTAAGGGTTTGTGAAGTACATATTATGTATTTGAAATGCTTATAATAAGCCAGCTCTTTGAGGTGCTGAGGATTTAGGGTGAATGAGACCGATAAAATCCCTGCTTTCAAGGAGCTTCCATTCTAATGGGAGACAGATAGTAAACGAATATGTATGCACTATTTTGTTAGCTAGTGATGGGTGCTAGGAGGAAAAATAGCAAGGCCAAGGGAGTAGAAGAGGATGACAGGAGATGCTCCTCTGGATAGGGTGTGTGGTCACGGAAGGCCTCAAAGGATGCCCATGTGGCCAGCTGGGGGAGGGCGACCAGAAGAAAGAACAGGATAGAAAGGCAGAGACCGTGGAGACTAAGGGGAGTGAATGAGGCAGAGAGACAGAGGATTTGAAGGCAGAGAGGTAGGCAAGGGCCACATCATACGAGGCTTGAGGACCATTGTAAGAGCTTTGACATTCATTCTGAATGTAAGGGAAGCTGTTGGGGAATTTTAGGCCTGCGAGTGACAAGACCTGACTTGCAATATGGAGTGGATCATCCTGGCTGCCATGCACAGCAGAGACGGCAGGGGCAGGATTGAAGCAGAAAGAATAGTTAAGGCCAAAACCATGGCCCAGGATGGCAGAACAATGGCAGGGGCTCTGGCAGCCTTCTTGGCCACCTGCTGACTTCAGATAGAACCATTCAGTGTCACCAGGGAGAAAGTGCTCCTGCATAGCACCTTGACTTACCTCTTCCTGTGGGGCCTCAGACAAATCCCTTAACCTCAGGGAGGCAAGAGGACCTGGTCTGCAGAATGAATGTGGCACGGTATCCATGGCCTAGAAATGTACCAAGAGAGAGGCCCTCAGTAGATGGCGGCAGAAATGACATTGGGGGTTGGGATGAGGATAAGAAAGACAATTGGGGTGTACCTCAGCCGGGAAGGATGCGTTGAGATTGGCATACCCATCAAGGACAGTGACTACCATGGCTTCCAGTGCTTTGGCCAAACCTCAGATGCATGGCCTCTTGGCCAGGCGCCTGCGGATTCATGTTGTTGGAGCATTTATTGTATCCCTGGGGGTTGCAGCTTTCTATAAGTATGCTGTGGCTGAACCAAGAGAAGGCATATGCAGATTTCTACAGAAATTATGATTCTATGAAAGATTTTGAGGAGATGAGGAAGGCTGGTGTCTTTCAGAGCGTAAAGTGATTTTGGAATATAAAGAATTTCTTTGGGCTGATTTACATAGACGTTTGTTGCTGACCATGTTCCTGAGCTATGAATATGAGTGATAAATAAAATATTAATAAATTGAAAAACTATTTTTTTTTGTGGCATACCGGTTGAAAATCATCGACATAGGTTGGGCACAGTGACTCATGCTTGTAATCCCAGCACTCTGGGAGGCTGAGACAGGTGGATTGCTTGAGCTCAGGAGTTCAAGAACAGTTTGAGCAATAGTGAGATCCTGTCTCTACTAAAAATAGAAAAATTAGCTGGGCATGGTGGCGGATGCCTGTAGTTCCAGTTACTCAGGAGGCTGAGGCAAGAGGATCACTTGAGTCCAGGAGTTTGAGGTTGCTATGAGCTCTGATGCCATGGCCTTGTAGCCTGGGGCAACAGAGTGAGCCTCTGTTCTAAAACAAGTCACTGACATAGCTCAAGAGATAGGAAGTGTTCCCTTTAAGTTTGAAAGTTTTGTTTTGGTTTGTTTTTTTTTTTTTTTTTTTGAGACAGAGTCTTACTACGTCACCCACGATAGAGTGCGGTGCATCACAGCTCACAGCAACCTCAAATTCTTGGGCTTAAGCAATTCTCTTGCCTCAGCCTCTCGAGTAGTTGGGACTACACGCACCTGCCACAACACCTGGCTTTTTTTTTTTTTTTTTTCAGTGTTTGACCGGGGTTGGGTTTGAATCCGCCACCTCTGGCATATGGGGGCGGTCGCCTTACTATTTTTTGGTTGCAGTTGTCATTGTTTAGCAGGCCTGGGCTGGGCTTGAACCCGCCAGCCTTGGTGTATGTGGCTGGCACCCTACTCACTGAGCTACTGGCACCAAGCCTGAAAGATTTTTTTTTTTTTTTAAGTTTGAATAATGTTAATCATGAGAGCAGACGGGCGGCACCTCTGGGTCCAAGGGGTAGGGCGCCAGCCCCATATGCCAGAGGTGGCGGGTTCAAACCCAGCCCTGGCCAAAAACTGCAAAAAAAAAAAAAAAAAAAAAAAAAAATCATGAGAGCAGAGACACTGGGCTATGTGTTATGTTATGCCAACACTGAGCTCTGGGTCCCGAGTGACACAAGTGCCCAAATATTCTTTAATAAATTTGAGTCTTTGTAACATGAGGTATCCTCTAAAAAAGCAGGGGCCCCTGGGTGATAGTCCCTCTTGCTCAGGTCTAAGGGTAATACTAGTTATTCAGAACACTATTAAGTACTTGCAAATGACAACAGCCTGGTGGGAATGCTTTTAGTTTGTGGAGCACGGTAAATTATTGAGGGCTTATCACCACTCAAGTTCCATGATAAGTGTTTTTTTTTTTTTTTTTTTTGTAGAGACAGAGTCTCACTTTATGGCCCTCAGTAGAGTGCCATAGCATCACACAGCTCACAGCAACCTCCAACTCCTGGGCTTAAGTGATTCTCCTGCCTCAGCCTTCGGAGTACCTGGGACTACAGGTGCCCGCCTCAACGCCAGGCTATTTTTTTGTTGCAGTTCAACTGGGGTTTGAACCCGCCACCCGTGGTATATGGGGCCGGCGCCTTACCAACTGAGCCACAGGCACCGCCCGAAAATTTTTTTTTTTTTTTTTTTTTTTTTGAGAAAAAAATTTTTTAGAGAGGGGTGGAGTGAGGTTCTCCCTGTGTTGTTCATGTTGACCTCAAACTTCTGGGCCCAAGAGATCCTCCTGCTTTAGCTTTCTGAGTAAATAGGATTAGAGGTGTGCATCACTGTACCCAGCTAGAGCCTATTTTCTTGAGCACGATTGGCTCTTAACCAGTGGCTAGCATTAGCATCACCTGGAAATTTGTTTTTAGTGCATATATCCAGGTCCTGCCTGAAGACTTTTTTTTTTTTTTTTTTTTTGAGACAGAGTCTCAAGCTGTTGCCCTGGGTACGGTGCTGTGGCATCACAGCTCACAGCAAACCGCAAACTCTTGGGTTTAAGCGATTCTCTTACCTCAGTCTCCCAAGTAGCTGGGACGATAGGCACCCGCCACAACACCTAGCTATTTTTTGGTTGTAGTTGTCATTATTATTTGGCAGGCCCCGGGCTGGATTCAAATCCGCCAACTCTGGTGTGTGTGGCTGGCGCTCTAGCTGCTGAGCTACAGGCGCCCAGCCTGCCCAAAGACATTTTGATTTAATTGGTCTAGCCTGGGGTACCCCAAACTACTGTTTTTTAAAAATTTCCCAGGGGCTCGGCACCTGTAGCACAGTGGTTATGGTGCCAGCCACATGCACCGAGGCTGGCAAGTTTGAACCTGGCCCGGGTCAGCTAAACAACGACAAATGCAACAAAAAAAAATAGGCAGGTGTTATGGCAGGCACCTGTAGTCCCAGCTACTTGGGAGGCTGAAGCAAGAGAATCATTTAAGCTGAAGAATTTAAGGTTGCTGTGAACTGTGATGGTACAGCACTCTACAGAGGGAAACATAGTGAGACTCTGTCTTAAAAAAAAAAAATAAAGTTTCCCAGTGTTCACACTAATGAACACTGCACTATGCTTCATTTGCTATAGACTCAGTGATCTCAGGTGTGTAGCTAAGGGAAATACACGTTTAAGGCATAAGGTGGAAAAATGAAAAGAAAAACAAGGTATGGTAGAGTGAGTGTTATATTCAACGTGTGTCTTTCTCTGTCTATTGCAGGCGATGATGTCCTTTATAAGGTTGGTGTGAACAACAGCTCTGAGGAGAGCTTGCACTGTAATGGCTCTTTCTTCAGCTTTATAAGATAGTGCTAATCGAGACCTAACTGAATGTGTCAGTTACATCAAAACCTCAACTGACAGGTAGCTATACTTGGTAAATACTGTTTTTCTATTTTAACTCTTTGAGTTCTCTCCAAAAGAGAAGTTAAGACCACAGTATACATGGACCAGCTTTTAGTGATAGTCAAGACTAAGAAACTTAGCTGAGTCCAGGGTCTTTAGAGAAATTTTATGTGAGCACAGCCTATATACTGTGTTATTCTCCAGAGTGGAGTCTAGCTAGTTATCTATTTTATCTGGGGAAAAAGATCAGAGCATCCCCCAGGATCCTAGAACATTGAGCCCTGAGGAATGCCCAAGCCTTCTATTGTGTGTAAGTTTTTTCTTAGCTTCATTACAGTGGGGGGCTCTTCTGCCTTTGATGAGGAGGTAGTGGAGTGCAAAGCAGAGGTCCTCTGTACTCTCCGATCCAGCAATCATCATCACTTGGGAACTTGTTTGAAACACCTATTCTCAGGCCTACTGAATAATAAACACTGGAGATGGGACCCAGCAATCTGTGTTTTAACAAGCCCTCCAAAGAATTCTGATGTACACTGAAGTTTGAGAACCACTGGTTAAAAGTTTAAAGATACAAAATGGAGTCATGTGGATCAGGATAGCTGAATTAAATTTCTTTTTTTTTATTTTTATTTTTTATTATAGATAAAAATATGCACCATAGATGTGGCCCAACCCATCACCCTCCCTCCACCCAAACCTCCCCCCTCCCTTCCCCTTCCTTGGTCCTTTCCTCATAGTCTTGTGGTATAGTTGGGTT
>CAUYPK010100174.1:0-28890 GCA_963574355.1 Loris lydekkerianus | reverse complement strand
CGGGACATCAAGATAATATGACAACAGCTCTGATGGCCATAAAAAGAAAAGAGTCCCAGAATTGCTTTGAAGGGGGAATGAGCACTGGCATCAATGAATGAATAGCTTCTCAAAGGGAGTACTTTGAAGGCAACTGTAGTGATATTCAGCAGTAAGGTATATAGGACGTTTTCTAGGATGAGTTCATGAAGTTAATTGTCAAACCTCACATGTGTTTTCAGCATATCCTCGAAATCCTGCTTTTTAGTCATTATATTACATGCAATCTACTTCCTTTACAGATCCCTCTTTCTCTCATGCTCTCTTTCCTTCCCTCCCTAAATCATGTGACTTCTTATACTAATCTTCTATTTTGACAGCTTCTAATTTTTAGTTTATGAGTAGAGTATCTTCATTGATATTCTTTAGGACAGTAATTAAAAATTTTAACTAGTTCTCTTCTGTTTCCTGAATTCTTCCTATTCCCTTGGAGGAAGAAATTTGATCCTCCTGTTTTGTGCCATTGATTTTACTCACACATTCTGTGATACCATATTGCATGTTCATACTTAGACAAAGGGAAAGAAAATAATAACTAGCAGGCTTCTGCATGATTGCCAAATCCCAGAATTGGCAAAACTTTACTCTGGCACAGAGTGCCATTCTAGGAGTTTCAGTTTTTTTCCTTTCTTTAGAAAGGAGTATGAGGATGAATATCAGGGTGACTTGTGAGGGTAGTCCTCCCTATTTAAGAGTGGAGGTAGTGGTGTTCTTTAACCAGGTCTATGATGAAGTGCTCAGTCCACCTGTGAACTTTGCCTTCTCTAAGTGCAGATTCAGGCTTTCCTTGGAACTGTGACTTATACCTACTCTAGAACCCTCTTTTGGGGGCTATCCAGTGCTGCTTCTCTGGCAGACATGTTCCTTTCTTTTTTCTACTGTCCAGATATTTGTTGATCTCTTCCATATGCTGATGAACTTCCTCCTTTTCTCTTGACTCTTGTAGGTTTGTTTTTTACTTCCTTATTTACTTTTATATGGCTATTTCAATTGGGTCTTAGGAAGGAGGGTAGACAAATACCTATGCTCAATCATTATCTTGTATGAGAGGCCTGTGTGTGGTATTTCTCTTACAAAGCTGTTTTATGTATTGATGGACCAGCTATTGTATCTTCAAATTTTATGTTTCAAAAAAATTTGGAAATGAAATCCCAGTACATTAAAATATATTACCCATATCATTTTTCTAATTTCTTTTTGTTTTATCATGTTCACTGTGGCTCCTTTATGTGGGTGATTAAACTTAAACAGTGTCTTCAAGGATGCATGAAGAAATGAAGATTTATTTAAATGATATCATAAAACTGGTATACAAGGAAAAATTATTTAGCAGCCATCCCCAAGTCTTACACAATGTATGTATTACATGAGATTTCTATGTTATGTTTACAATTTTTTTTTTCCAGTGGATCATCTTAGGACATAAAAGCCTAAGCTTCCATGCTTAAAAGTATCCTAGGGAGGAAATGGCCAGGGTTTCATTGGTTACTAAGAAAATAAATATGCCTTGCTTACAACCTAGTAAAGATGAAATAAGAATAAATTAAGAAACTTTGCGATAGCCATAAAAAATGTTAGGCATTATTTGAAGGTTGGTTCATACTTTCAGATCGGTTCATACTTTCAGGGCGTCATCACTAACTTATTCTACACACCTGATCTCTAAATCCCATCTTGGTTAAATATTGATTGTGTTTCAGGCTCCACATCATCTACAAATACTGACCACATCTACCTGTTTTTTCCATCAACAGCTTTACTGAGGCATGATTGACATGTAATAAACTACTCATATTTAAAGTGTAAATTTAAAGTTCCTTTTGGTAAATTTTGATATCCATCCCCCTCCAGAATTCTCCTGTGTCCCTGGTAATCCCTCCCGCCATCACTCCTTGCCTCCCCTGCCGTCTCTGGGAAACCACTGATCCACTTTCTCCCTCTATAGATAAGTTTGCGTTTTCTTGAATTCTGTAGAAATGGAATCATTGGATATACTTTTTTTGGTCTGGCTTTTTTCTCTCGGAATAATTATTTTGCAATTCAGCTGTGTATTTGTTTCAACATTAAGGCTCCTATACACTTTTGCCTACAAGTCTTCATGCCTCTTGGATCAGATCATATCTTTTGAAGAAACTACCCAACTCTTTTCCAACATGGTTGTTCCATTTTGTATACCCAATAGTAATGTATGAGAATTCCAGTTTCTCTTACATCCTTACCAACACTTGGAATGCTCAGCCTTTTTAATTTTAGCTTTTCTAACACACGTGTAGTGATATCTCATTGTGACTTTAATTTGCATTTTTCTAATGACTAATGATATTTCACATCTTCTCTGCTACTTATTTGCCATTTATCTTCTTTTGTGAAGTATTCAAATCTTTCACCATTTTTTAATTGGGTTATTTGTTTTCTTATTACTGAGTTTGAGAATTCTTTGTATATTCTGGGTACATGTCCTTTATCATCTGTGATTTGCAAATATTTTCTCCCAGTCTGTGGCTTGTCTTTTCATTCTCTTATCATCTAGCTAAATTTGTGTGTATGTGTGTGTGTGATTTTAATGAGAATAGTTTTTTTTTTTTAGACAATGATAATCATATTTACAAGTATCACATCCAGAATTCACTCATCTTGGAGAGCTATATACAAAGGCTGAGGTGATGCCAGAATTTTAGCTTAATAAACCTACATTTTACAAAGGCAGTTGACTTGAACTGTTAGATATGAGTCTTTAAAAAGAAATAACAATTCTACATAATTCATAGCACTTCTTAAAATTAAAAAAATTACAAAAACTATAATTTTAATGGATTTAAAAAGTGGATTATACTCTGGGTCTAAACATTTTGTTTTGAGCTTCTTAAATTGTCAAAAAAAAGTAAATATTTTTATGATATTAACTTTTAATTTTTTAATTTTAATATTTAAAATGTAACTCTTTTAGGTCTTTTTGTCTCTCTCTCTTTATTTACATATTTTAACCTGAATATTCCTAGTGAAATAATTTATTCTGTCTTTCTTTCAACCTTCCTAAGATAGAAAATTCATAACTATGATATTGCCATATAATATTTGATTATGTGACTCACATTTGGTAATAAATGAAAAAGATGATGATGAGAGATGGCCCTCGGACCTAAACCTTTTACAAGGCTCTCTAAGTTCTTATAGAGGTATCAGAGTTCTGATCAATTTAATTCTGGAACTCAGACCAACTCTAGATAAGGATGTTCAAGGAGTGTATGTAAAAGTCAGCACGTGGTTATGCAGTGGGAAGGTCCCCTCACTGCAGACTCAGTGACTTCATTATCACAAATCTTCCCTGTTATTTTTCCTATTCTTGGGGCTTGTGCCAATTAAAAGTAGTTATTCTTCCAAAAATGGTTGAGGTTTCATAGTCTAGATAGCCTTTGGAAGTAAACTACTGGATCCTCTATCATAGAAATGCCATTCCCCCCGTTGTTGGGAGTCAGGTAGATATTTGGGCATTATTTGCATTCATTTCTTCTCTCATTCCTGATTCTCCCGCACTGAATAAGGTGCCATCATGTCCCCTTGCTGGGCTATCAAAGCAGCCTCCCTGACCATGTCTCTGCCTCTAATCTTTTTCTCCATCAGTCCATTATTCACGCTGGTGAATAATGACATTCACCAGGTGACATTTTCAAAATATAAATCCAAACGCATTACTTTCCTGCTCAAATATTTGCAATAGCTTTTTATTACCTGAAGAATAACGTCCACATTTTTTTTTTTTAGTGTGACTTTGCAGGTCTCTCCTTGTGGGACTTTATTTCTAAATCATAAGAATGCAACAAGAGGGGGAAAGTAGAACCCCCAAAAGTTCAGAAGGTAAAACTAGCCAAGCTCAGTGACTAGCTGGATATAGGGCTATGGAAAGAGTCCAATGAGATAATTTAAATGAAAGGGTTTTGTGAGACACGAAACATTATTTTAAGGCTATTCTCATATTATGTTCCTGTCTCTCAGTGAATCTCTGAGAATTACTGAATGCCAGAATGTCACTTGTAAGTAGCTTGTTATTCTAGTGTAGGCTCATGAAATGCGGGGGTGTGGGTTGGTTGCATCCTGTCTCTAGACACTCGGTGAAGGCTGGACCATAGGGCACTTTTTTCTGCATCCCCAATGCTTAGAGGTGTAACCTTGAACCTTCACACTGCCTGGTAGCCAATCAGTCAGGGTCAACCGAGGGAGGAATGAGAAAGGGCATGGAAGCTCTGCAGGCCTCACATTGATGCCCACCCTGTCACCATGTGGCTTCACCTCTCTTCAAGGAGCTCACGTTTTCTCTTCTTCTTGGACTCATCAGGAAGGGCTGAGCAGGCTCCTGGAAGACAAGAAGACTTGAGACAATGGGTTCTAGTTATGAATTCCTGAGTTGCAAGAAACAGAAATACCAGAAACTGGTAACTAGAAAAACAGCCATTAGAGTATCTCCAGATCATAAGTTGATTCTTACAGAAAGCAAAGTGATCAGGGCAACAATAACCAGCTTGCCTAATGTGGGAGAATAGCAGAGTGTAGTATTTAAGAGCACAGACTCTGGAGCCAGCCCACTGGGTTTAAGTCTTAACTTTATCTGGTAACGTTGGGCAATTTACATAAATTCCTTGTGTGCTTTTTTCCTCTCCAGTCAAATGGAAATGATGTCAGTATCTGTCTCTGAGTATTGTGGCAAGGACTAAATGTGTGTGTGTGTGTGTGTGTGTGTGTGTGTGAGAGAGAGAGAGAGAGAGAGAGAGAAAGCGCATTTGCATGCTTCTCATAAGTTATATAAGTGTGAGCAATAAAAGACCCTGGCTTAATTTGGACTCAGTGTGCTGGCATTTCTCTTTTCCACTCGCTTTGGGTATAACACTAGAAGCCTAGATTTACCCTCGTGGCCACCACATCTTCCCCATGGGTCTTCAGCACGCCTTCTCTGGCCTGCTCTCCTGTGATAGATCTAGGGTAAAAACCTGACAGCCTCCCGAGGCCTTTAAAGATATGATATTCTATCAAAATAATGATGCCAGAGAATATATCTGGACTAGACTGATTCATTAAATCATTCACTCATCAAGATTTTGTTTGGCATGCCCTGTGGGTTAGGCTCTATGCCAGGGACGTGGCTAGAGCTAGAGACTCACACTTACATCCTTCGGGTCCCTCCAAGGACCGACAGTGGCTGGAAGACTTGCAAAGGAGAAGCCCTGGAGAGGACTGGATAGCAGAGCTGACCTGTGGGAGTTGAGGAAGGTTTCCTGGAGGAAAGCACTGAGGATGAAAGGGAAGAGGGAGGCAGAGTGTCTCAGGCACGGAGAGAAGTGGGTGCTCAAAGGCCCAGCAGCAAGGAGAGCGGGGCTCGATAATCAAAGGACCGGAGATGCCCTGGGTGGTGGCTCACACCTGGCATTCTAACACTCTGGGAGGCCAAGGCAGGTGGATTGCTTGAGCTCAAAAATTTGAGACCAGCTTGAGCAAGAGTGAAACACTCTCTCTAAAAACATAGCTGGGCATTGGGGTGGGCACCTATAATCTAAGCTACCTGGGAGGCTGAGGCAAGTGGATCAGCACTTGAGCCCAGAAGTTTGAGCTTGCTGTGAACTATAATCTATGATGACACCACCATCACTATACTCTAGCCTGGAGCAACAGAGTGAGACTCTGTCAAAAAAAAAAAAAAAAAAAGGAAGGAAAGAAGGGAGGGAGGGACGGAAGGAAGGAAAGGAAGGAAGGAAGGGACGGAAGGAAGGACGGGCGGGAGGGCGGGAAAAAAGAGAGGACGGATGGACGGCTGGGAGGGAGGGTGGGAGAAAGAAAAAGAAAGGAATAGAGAATCTGGCTGAAGAAGAGTGTGAAGGAGGAGGAGCCTGCTGGGTGCCACACCAAGAGGTTGGCCCTTTTCTAATCAGAATGGTGAACCAGATTATAGTTGTCACCTGTGCACTGGAACTCACTTATACTTATGGGCTGCCCTCTCCGGTTCAACTGGAGCCAGGAGCCAGGCAGGTGCTCCAAAGGGATGCAGGGCACATGGTACCATCAGGGCAGAGGAGAATTCAGGAGCAAGGTGGGTCTGCCAAGAGCAAGCTCATCTACTTCACTACTAGGTTTGCTTAGGGGCCCTTGTATTTCTTGAACCATCACCAGGAAGCAAAAGCTGTGTGTGGGCATTCTTTTAAAAATTTCTCACGACTGCTCCCCACACAGCCTCAGAAGTACTGATTTTACTGTTTTTTGCCAAATACAGTAAATGGCTAAGAGGCCTGCAGAGTGATGCCAGTGGACTCTATGAAAGTTGTATATCCAAACAGAACTCCATGCCTCTTGATTTCAGACCTCCTGTTGAGGCAGGCAGCAGACCCGGTTTAGTAGTTTCTCTCCAACCCTCCCATGCACGCAGACAGGGCGGCAGGATGCCCGAGGAAGTTCATCCTTAGGCAACTGAAACCCTCGGACGATGGGATTCTTACTGTAACTGGGCATTTTGTTTTTTGCAGTGTCACAGTAAGTTATTTCGTTAAGCTGCTGTCTTTGTGTAGGAACAGGACACAGCTTGTCCTGACTTGAGGATGTGCCCTCTGCCATGTTTGCGGATGGCACCGTGGGAACCTGTTACCCTGGGCCCGCCCCATTTTCCCACAACCCACCGAGATCCACAGAGCCGGCAGGACTAAGGATGGACTTGACAAAAGTTGATGAATGTATGTTTCATCTTCCTTCTTTCACGTCTCCTCCTGGAGGTGGGAACAAATAATGAAACTGCTAAAGAGAAAAAGGCACAGGAAGGAAGGGGCTGCGCAGCTGGCTGTTGAAAATCCAGAGTCCCGCCCATCAGCTATGAATCTGAGTTGGAGGTGCTGAATGTTCATTCACACGATGGTGCACATAGTGGTGGGATTTCTTGTCTTGACTCAACAAACAGAGTGTCCTGACACCCTTAGACATTACGGTGCTGGCAGAACCGAGGCAGGGGCAACAAGGGAAGAGTCTCCTATTTCACCTCCTACATCATCCTCTGAAAGCCCTGCCACGGTGCAAAATCACACACACAATCTCATGCTACAGATTATAAATGAATCACTACTTTTAAGAGGCTTGATTTCTTCCCCTTAACTGTCCCCTGTGCTGAGTACAGAGCCTGTCTTTCCTGCGACCTTAAATTAGCTCTAAAGTTCGCCATTTAGTCACTAAATATTAAGGTACACAAAAACTTAAAGATACTTGAGATCTTTGGAGAAGAATGGGGAAGAAATCAGATATTTGTCTTTATTTATTTATTTTTGAAACAATCTTACTTTCTCACCGTGGGTAGAGTCCTGTGATGTCATAGATTACAGCAACCTAAAACTCCTGGGTTCGAGCAATTCTCTTGCCTCAGCCTCCCCAGTAGCTGAGACTATAGGCACCTGCCATAACGCATGGCTAGTTTTTCTATTTTTAATAGAGATGAGGTCTTGCTCTTGCTTAGGCTGGTCTTGAACTCCTGAGCTCAAGCAATCCATCTGCCATAGCCTCCCACAGTGCTAGGAATAGTGGGCCACCGAGTCCACTTGTCTTTTCATCTTCCCCGGATTCATATAGTATCTCGGACCTAGTTAGGGAATCAACAAATGTGGAAGAAGCGTTCCAACCTAAAATATCTATTAAATGTTGTTTGCATGAATAGAACATACTGAAGGTAGGCAAAAAGGTGGAGGGATATTCAGCAGAGGTTACAGCTCTGAAAGGGAAAAATTAAAAAATATCCCAGGGGGAGACAACCCCTCTGTCTGCACTGGCACGCCTTCCGGGATTCCTCGCAATTGGGCTGTGCACCAGCCGAGACATTGCTGGAGGACAAGGAAGCAGAAAGTCTCTCTTAAACTATGCAGACTCTCAAACAAGTTTTACTCTTACGCTGTGTGTTTGAAGGAGATCCATTTTCCTTCCCACTTGGGTCCTATCAGTAAAGAAACCCTATCAGTAAAGAAACCTTGATCTCTGTGAAAACGTTTTTCCCTTTTTAAAGTTTGCTACTCATTTTTTAAATCTAAAATAGCCATTCTGAATAAAGTTACTCAATATCATTAGAGAAACTTTTATTTGATCCACTTCTTTGTTTGCCAGCATTCTGTGTTAGCTTCTATTTGAACAGCAAAAAAAAAACTGTTGTAAAACACAATGATTATTTAAAACCGAAGTCAGTTATCTTTCTGATTGTTGGAGTGAGATTGGTCAATTTACTGTCTTATTTTTAAGAACATGTAATATTATAGTTGTTTTCTTAATGGCAGCTTAAAAATCGGTGTATGGTGAGAACATCTTCTAAAACCGCGATTCTTCTGGGTGCCACAGGTCAGTTTACAAAAGGCAATTAGGTAGGCAATGTTACCTAACAATGTATGATCGTGAAAACAGAGACACCAATTATGGATTAAAGTTTAGTTACCTTTTTCTTTTTTCTTTGTAGGATGATCTGAGCCAAACTTGTCCAGTGAGATAATCGCCCAACAGAAACCAGTAAACTAATCCTGGCACAGTGATGCCTTTCATCGGAACGCCTGTAAGTGGAGGAGAGAGAATCAAAGACTGCCTTGTAAGAAACCAGAACGTATATCTGGAAATAAATGTTATCTTGCTCAAAGTAGTTGCTTTGGAATGGATTCCTCTCAGGCAATGTTGCTGTGGCTCTAAGTATCTGGATTGCTTCTAAATTCTGTGTGACAAATTTTTTTTTTATTAAGTCATATACACAGGGATCATGTATATAATAATGCTTTTATGGGGTACAATGTGCTGATTTTATATGCAATTTGGAATGCTTACATCAAACTTATTAATATAGCTTTCACATTTACTTAATTATTGTGTTAAGACATTTATACTCTATACTTACTAGATTTCACATGCACCCTTGCAATATGCACCATAGGTGTGGTCCCACCCCCCAGTTTACCCTCCATTATTTTTAATCCTCTATGGGAACCAATAGTATTCTTGAAGGATAGATTTGTCTTTGGAACCAATCCACAGCTGTCTGGAGGTGAGTGAAGCACGTGGCTGGATGACAGGACTTGAGTGCTGGGAATGGGCTTACCTGGATTTGAGTCCAGTGCAGCCGTCTACTAGTGGTGACACCAAGGGTGAGCCCAGCAACCAACGTGCGCCTCATCTGATGGAGAATCATTCAGTCAGTCAGTCATGTAGAGGTTTACTGAGCATTCATTACGGGGAGTGGATAACAAAAGAGAGGGATGAAGTGCTTGCCTCCAACTATAACTTTCAGTCCTAGGTTGGTCAACCTTTAAAAGAACAAACAAACATAACAGATTAGGTTTACACCAGCATTAAATAATAAGGATGATTATCTTGGATGGCTCTCAAATCATCTTTGATGAAAGCTACCCCCCCAAAAAAAATTCCAAATATTTGGCAACTATAATTTGACTAAAATAACTTAATTTTTTTTTTAATTGACAAAGGTGAAGGACCAGGCTCATTCCAGATGCATTGGTTTAGTACCTGGGCTGACCCCGTCCTCCATCCTTTCCTTCCTTCTCTTTTGCTTCTCTCTCTTTCTCTCCCCCACTTCATTATTTTCTTTTAAATTTGGGACAATGACTTAAAATCCTAGCCACCCATCAAAATCATCTATAGGGCCTCAGAAAAGCACTGAAAAGTCTATACTTTGAAAAGTACAGATGCTGCATGCTAACCCCCTCCCTGAATTGGAATCTGTAGAGAAGGTCTAGGTCACAGGCATTTAAAAAGAGCATCATGGGTGGTTCGGACACACAGTCAGGGATAAGAGCCACTGGCTTATAATAACCCCTTGTACTTTTAGAAATTTCTTCCTTTATATTAGTATTTTATACCCAGTTCTCCTCACAAAATTTTCTTTTAAATCATATTACCTTTGCACATCTTCAATTAAAATACAATCTGACCCAAAGAGAATTTCTCCATCTGTCAAGTTGGAGAAATATCTGTGTAACTGAGCATGCATTAACATACCTAATTCTGTGATTGTTGCTAGGTGAAGAATTTAAATTTCTATAAAAGAAATTTAAGATTCAATCTTTACCCCAAATGAGCAGTGTTAGAAATTAGGGAAGATGTTGGTAGAATTATAAAAGGGGCACTCAGCCTACTCAGATCTACCACAAGCTGTAGTCCCCTTCCTCATGAATTTCCCAAGGATATAAACAGGTGGAGGGGGCTGCAAGTTTCTAGCTGGACTTTGCACCCAGACACTACTAGAGATCACAGTGTGGTTATGAGCTGGATCTCAAAGCCAAGGCCAGAAAAGCTAGGCTAGACACCCATGCTGAGCTTCCTCACAACTCCTGGTCATCACCCCATGTCTTGCTGCTCTTTAGGTGTTACATGAAAGAAGAAAGTGGAAAAAAGGAACCTATCAGCCAGCATGAGGCTTAAGGCTCAGCCATAAGGCTTCTAGGGAAGCAGCCCCCAACTCAGCCTGCTATCTTTGCTTCTAGGTAGAAACTTGGGAAGAGAAGCAGGCAAACTTGCCTGGCTTTTAACCACCGTGCCGGTGGGTACCCGGAGTCCATCAGACCCACAGTAGCTTCCTGGGGGTAGCACTCAAGCTCTGGGGTGGAGCATGGGAACATTAGTTCATCAAAGTCCACAAATGACAACCTGAATGGACAGAAAGTAAGGTACTCACTTCCTGGTTTTGCAAAGCAGCAGGTATATTTAGAAATTGAGATTATTTACTTCGTTATATTCTGAGTGTTGGCTGCAATCCATGCTACTTATTTTCCTTCCTGCAAACACGATTCCTAACACACAGTAGGTAACCATAATGCTTTATAAATGAAGACTATTATATCAAACAATTATAGAACACAAGACCATGTAAATAATAACTTGTGCCACATATATAATGCTCTAGAGGTTTATGAAATAGTTTAATGGACTGGATAGTTTGGAAAATCTTCATAAAGAAGGTAGTTTGGGATAAGTCCCAACAGAAGGTAAACTTTGTGTTTTCACAGAGGCCATGTGACTTGTGACCAGGGCTGTGGGCTCTTTTTTGGGTGTTGGGGGAGAATGACGATCAGCTAATGCTTTGAAAGTTAGCATAAACTGGAAATCTCTGTCTGTCCAAAGACCATTCTTGGTTTTAGTGGCATAATTAAGCTCTTTTCTACAAGAGCATCGGTGGACCATATTTCTATAGCAAATAAAATGAAAACATTATCTCTCATAGGGAGGAAGGGAGTAAAAACATAACCTGTATTTTCTTTCTTTCTTCCTTTTCTTCTTTTCTACATCTAATGTAACGTGCTCATTAAAGGACAATAGAAAAATAAGAAACACCAGGGTGACTGGGAAAATGCCAGGAAGGCTATGTTGAATATTGGGATGAAAATGTGTCAAATGGTTTATGAAGCTAGTATATGATGCCCCATGATCATATCAATGTACACAGCTATGATTTAATAAAAAATAAATAAATAAATATACCTCCGATAAAGGTCTAATAACCAGAATACACAGAGAACGCAAATTTACTAGCAAGAAAAGAACACGTGACCCCATTTCAGGGTGGGCAAGGGACTTAAAGAGAAACTTCTCTAAGGAAGACAGACGCAAAATCCACAAACACATGAAAAAAAGCTCATCATCCTTAATCATCAGAGAAATGCAAATCAAAACTACTTTGAGATATCACCTAACCCCAGTAAGAGTAGCCCACATAACAAAATCCCAAAAGCAGAAATGTTGGCGTGGATGTGGAGGAAAGGGCACACTTCTATACTGCTGGTGGGAATGCCCACTAATACATACCTTCTGGAAGGATGTTTGGAGAATACTTAGAGACCTAAAAATAGACCTGCCATTCGATCCTATAATTCCTTTACTAGGTTTAAATATATTTACATTGTTGTACAATCATCACCATCAATATCTAGAATTTTTTCATCTCCCCCAACTGAACCCCATTGGAAAGTTCACTGAAAAATCTACTGTCCAAAGCAGATGAATGGGAGAAATGGCACGCACATTTATTAGCATATGCAGTTTCCGAGGGACGGAGGTGGTAGGGAATATAGGTAAGTCTATTGAGGGGCAATAAGTGATCACTGGGGAGAAGGGAAGGGTACTTGGGCAACTGACTGGATAGGGGAACAGAGAATAACTTGTAAATGACTCTCTTTAAAAATGGAATGAATCTCAGAGAGAGAGAGAGACATTATTTTGTGAAAGGATTGTGTGTATGTTCTTGGTCTTTCTATAATAGATAATGAGATAACAGGGAGAAGAAAAACCAATTGTTCTTCTTCGGGGGTCCCCCTGGTCTTTATGTAGATAGGGGGGAAAAGCATCCTCTACTGTCCTCTCTAAGAGCTTTTAATTCAAAGTATTCATTACACCACCAGGGAGCCATATTCTGGTGCCCCTTTATGCCCATTAAACATTAGCTCCTCATTTTCTCCTCCCCCAAACCTTGGCAGCCTCTCGTCTGCCCATATCTGTGCAGTGGTGACAGGTTTTGTCTTAGGAGTTAAATCATATTTGTCCTTTTGTGTCTGGCTTATTTTACTTACAGCGTCCTCAGGGTCCCTCCATGCTGTGGTGCGCCCCTCTCTCCTCTGCTTTGGTTTTGTTCTCTCGTCCTCCCTCACAGGCTCTGCCTTCTCCTCTCACCACTTTATTTATTGCCCCACGCCCTACTCACTTTGTTCCTGCACTCTCTATGACCCTCATTCTGTGGCAAACAAAATCCTTAACTGGTTGCAGAATGTGACCTCCTCCTATGAGCCACTCAGCCTGGAGCTGGGGTCCAGATCACAGAAGGTGGCACCTTCTCCAAAATTGACATTCAGGTCACATCTTGACAGCAGTTATGATGAAATTATCAAGAGAGAGGCGGGGAAGCAGGGAAACAATGAGACCAGGAGACCAGGGGACCAGGGGAATGAAGATCACAGGTCCACCCTGCTTGAACTGGAGCCTGGCACCCTTGGCGCCCGAGTCCCGGTGGCCTTTTCCAGGGAACTGCTCTTATCTTTCCACATGCCACACCCTGCAGAGCTCCCCAGATTGTTCCTCTCCACCTTTGTGGAATTGTCCACGGTTTCCTGCAGATGAGACAAGATAACCAGAGCAGTGGGAGTGGTGGAAGCTCCACAAATATCACTGCATTTTCTGAGGTCTTTCTGTGGGAATAGCACAAGGGATGGAGAAGCAGCAGAAGCCAGCTGCACGCCAAGCCTGCGTCTGTGTGAAGGGCATGACAAAACTCTATTAAAAATATGACCTCTATAATCGCTTAATTTTCTCCCTGTTGGTAATGTAAGGGCTGATCTAGCTAGAAACCCACTGGCCAAATCACAGCGGAATTTTTAACCAGCCCCTCCCAGTTGTCCATCGAGTCTGTGCCAATCACGAGGTGGATGGCAGGGCTCGTAGGGAGATAGCTGTTATACATGGCCTGCTCAGGTTAAGCATGACCCAGTTTTAATGGGAAAGTTCAGAGCTTGTGATTTTGCTATTATTGCTCTTAATATGATTGTCTGTTATTTCTAAGA
The DNA here is from genome assembly GCA_963574355.1 of Loris lydekkerianus. Taxonomy (NCBI): domain Eukaryota; kingdom Metazoa; phylum Chordata; class Mammalia; order Primates; family Lorisidae; genus Loris; species Loris lydekkerianus. The sequence continues at coordinate 15,301 of CAUYPK010100174.1, read as the reverse complement.
AAAGAGAATTGCTGGCAGCCTCCTTGTAGGATTTCTCTGGAAGGGCTCTCTGTAGCTTAATTTTAACCATCCCTTTCATCAGTCAGCTACTGGCTAGGTTATTTGTGATGGTGAAATTGGACATTTACAAACAGATGAGGTCTCTCCTACTCGACTCATCAAAATAGTCTCCTTGTTGGGTATTGGTTTTTATGTGTATTCTCAGCCTTAGCGGTTGAGCAATGAATAGTCTAATTGTATTTGAAATAGCTGAGTTTGATGCCACTGTTTTTAATGGCTCCTACATTCTGGTGTTTTGTTTTGATTTTTGGTGGGTGGGAGATACATTTTTTTCTTTCTTATTTTTTTAATTTTTTTTTTTAGCTGTCATCACAGATTAAGGCTGCAAGAGAGCAGGCTCCAGGGTGGTCTGGGCAGAGGTAGGAAGTGTGGAAGGAAGGAATAATTTAGTGGTTTGAACTGGCTTTGATGTTTAACTCAACCCCTCTGCTACTTAGCATATTCTTGAAACTGCCTCAGGAAAATCAAGATAGCAAAATAATCTGAGTAATCACTGTTGTAGGGTATCTTTAGAGTTTATCCCACCCGTTTGCACCTTGCCCCCACTTCTTAGGGTACACAGTCATCCTGCTTCTGTGAAAGGAATCAGCTGGACTCTTGGTTGTCTCTCTTCATGGAAAAAAAAAAAAAAAAGCTTTGTTATATGTTATGTGGAACGTTCACTTTTGGCTCATGTGGTTTCCTGATGTTGTACTGCAAGCTCTTTATTTTTAATATTTCCACTTGAGGTGGAGAAAAGGTCGTCATTACCCTCATAGAGGATTTACACAGCCTCTATAAACTTAGAGAGTGAACACTGTTGAGTTTCCCTTCATTCTTCTTTTCCCTGGGCTTACCAAAAGTTCTATTTATTTACTGAAGGCTGGCACCCTTTGCCCGCACCTGCCTGTAACATTTGATTTGTTAACTGTGCATTTGAAAGAGGAGGTATTATGTTTGAAAGCCCGCCCAGAGGAGGAATACTTTGTGTTAATAATCCTTTAATTCAGGGATAGGAGAGGGTTTACTGCTGAAGGAATGCAGATGAGAGGGGTTATGGGAATATATGTGAATGGGGAGGCGAAGTACTTGGAAGTGTAGTGCCTGGAATGCCTGGTTGGAATTCCAGCTCTGCTAGCTGTGTAACCTTGTGTAAATTACTTACCTTTTTGTGGCTTAGTTTGTCTTCTGTAAATGGGGTTATAAAGCAACCTTCTTCATTGAGTTTTTGTGAGGATTACAGGAGATTACTTTATGTAAATGTTTTAACCAAGCACCTGGGATATCACACACATAATACATGTTGGCTATCCTCATCATCGCTGTTGTCACCATTGTCATCATCATCACTCATTGGCTAGACTGTGAGCTGCTTGAGGACAAGGGACTATGACTTACCCAGAACATAGCAGGGGCTCAGCAAATGTTTGCTAACTGGGTGAACAAGTTTTAAGTCTTTCCTTCTAGTGTTGATTCTTGAGGTTTCCCTTTGTTTCCCTCCTTCAGTCCTTAGAGTAAAATAAGATATGTAATTTGAGGGGAAAAGGAAGATAAAATACTCACCCATGATCTTACCAAGCTAATCAGTCTTCTCAATTTTCTTTATTTCCATTGGTCCTTCTTATCATAGGTCACAGTTCAAAAATATTTACTCCTCCATCTCAACTTCCATGAGAAGAGTATACCTCCCTGATCAGTTGATGCTTGCTTAGGTGACTTGCTGTGGCCTCACTGAGGTTAGATTGTATTTACTTTCCCCTTGACCAGGGGTCCTCAAACTATGGCCCGTGTGCCACATGTGGCCCGCTGAGGACATTTATCCCACCCATCGGGTGTTTTTGCTACAGCTGCCTGTCCTCCTTAGTAGCTGACTTGTCCCGCCTGGGCCACAGTGTGCATGTGTGGAATGTGCACCAACTCTCTGACTTCATTCCTTCTCTCTGTCTCTCCCCACCCGGTATTGCCATCCTGCTTAGCAACCCACTGTCTGGGCCACAGTGTGCATGTGTGGAAGGTGCCCCACACTCTCCAATTCCCCTCCTTTTCTCTGTCTCTTGACTCCTCATCTCAGTCTCTGGTGTAATTAGAGGAGTCACCAGGTTGCCTGTGCAGAGCCTGCTACTGCCTAAGGACGGAGGTAAGAACAAGTTAGGATTTTTTTTTTTTTTTTGCAGTTAAGGGGGGCCTTTTTTCTGAAGTTAGGAGAGCTTTGTTTTTTTGCAGATAGGGGACGCCTTTTTTTGAAGTTAGAAGAGCCTTTTTTTTGAAGTTAGGAAAGCCTTTTTTTTAAGTTGGTTAGTTGGTTGGGGGTAGTTCCTAGGGGGGTTGCATCACAGTGATAACGCAAATAGCACTCAGTGCTAATGCAAATTGTCAGTGCTCAGAGGTAATGCAAATGGTCAGAGCTCAGAGGTAATGCAAATAGTCAGTGCTCAGTGGTTATGATAATTGTAAGTACTCTGTTAATGCAAATTGTTAGCGCTCAGTATTAATGCAAATTGTCAGCAGTGTTATCACAAATGGTCAGTGGTCAGTGTTAATGCAAATGGTCAGTGCTCAGTGTTATCGCATGGGGCCCCCAAACTGGTAATCTGCCTAGGGCCCTATGGGAACTTAATCCGGCTCTGCAGATAGCTGAGGAGTAGGAAACCCAATTTAATTGCCAGTAAGTGCATTTATATTCTGATTGCTATTCAGTTGTGTATGGTGTTGTATGTTGTGTACTGTGTAAGCCCTGGTTCATGCTGTTGCAATCTCTGAGCACTGTGAGTTCAGCCATATGCTCGTACGGCTGAACTCGCATTAGATTTGGAAGAAAAAAGGCATATGTGCCTTCATTTTTCCTGCAGTGGAATCTGATCACAGATCTCACCCATGAGATCAGATTCCTGTGCGAGTTCACAGATTGCAGTGCAGTTTGCACAGGGTAGTGTGACCTGGAAAGGTGGTGGAGGAACTGGCTCTGTAATTGTGCCTGTTCCCACACCATACCACACCAGTGTTAGCCTGAGGTAAAAGCAGAGTTCCACCATATGGGCACTGGTGAGGCTGAAATGATGTGGACTGGCAAGGCTGCATTGATGGACACTGATCAGACTGCATTGATGGGCATGAATCAGACTGCATGGATGGGCAGTGCAGTCTATATGTCTCTGTGTAGGCAAAGTTATTGCTGGTATATTGTTTTTGGAGCACTGTATATATATATTGGTATTTTGCTAATAGCAATTTGGAATCCCTAGGAAACAATGATATCAAGAAAGAGAAAAATTGACTCAGAGTGTAGGATATTCAAAGAACAGTGGACTTTTTTCATGCAGTACAAGGAAAAAAGCTGTGTTTGATATGCCAGAATATAGCGTCTGTGTTCAAAGAATACAATTTGTGTCGACATTATCAAACTCAACATAAAGATAAATGATAGTTTGATCAGAGAAGTGAGAAAAGATAAAATATTAAAACTGAAATATACATTGAAAACTCAGCAAAATACCTTTGTGAAGCAGAAACAGCTAAATACTTCATCACTGTGAGCAAGTTTTCAAGTTGCCAAGATAATAGAGTGCACTGGCAGACCATATGTGGAGCGAGAATTTGTTAAAGAATGCCTTCTTTCTGTTGCCAAAGAGATGTGTCCAGAGAAGGCTGATTTATTTAGTACAGTGAGTCTTTCAAGACCCTCAATTACATGAAGGATTGAAGAAATAGGAGACAATTTGCATCAGCATTTGCAAAACTCCTATTTTTCCTTGGCACTTGATGAAAGTAATGATGTTCGTGATTCTGCACAACTTCTAATTTTTATTCATGGTATGAATGACTATTTTGAAGTCACAGAAGAGCTTTCTGCACTGTAAAGCATCAATGGAACAACTATAGGAGAGGATATTTATGAAAAGGTTTGCCAAACTGTGAGTAGTTTGAAGCTGGACTGGGCAAAATTAGCCAGTGTGACAACTGATGGTGCTCCTAGCATGGTGAAGTCTAAGAAAGGAGTAATTGCTCCCATTAACCAAGAGATGGACAAACATAACCATTCTCATCTAATAGCCATACACTGCCTCATCCACCAACAAGCACTGTGTAGTAAATCACTAAGTGGGACTCTGTTATGAAAACTGTGGTATCTTGTGTTAACTTCATTAGAGGTAATACACCAAACCACAGACAATTTCAGGAATTTCTGTCTGAGCTAAATGTTGCCTGTGAAGATGTTCCGTACCACACAGAAGTCCATTGGCTGAGTCAAGGGAGAATTTTGAGACATTTCTATGACCTACTTCCACAGATCACAGCTTTTCTGCTTCCAAAAAACAAGTACCAGAGCTCAATGATGCAGAATGGAAATGGCACCTTGCCTTTCTGATAGATGTAACAGCTACTCAAAAATTTCAATGTGCAACTTCAAGGAAAGGGGAAGCTCATCTGTAATATGCAGTCACATGTGAAAGCATTTGAAGTAAAATTAGGCCTCTTCATCAAACAAGTGAAAGAGGAAAATTTCTGCCATCTCCCCACAACTCAAAATCTGTTAGCAGAAAATCCATTGGTTGCGTTCCCAAATAAAACGTGTGGATTCACTGGAAAAGTTGCAAAAGGAGTTCCAATTTAGATTTAAAGTGCTTCGTCTTCATGAACAGGACATACAGCTTTTCCATAACCCATTTTCTATTGACATTGAAAATGTGGATACAATTTACCAAATGGAACTGGCTGAACTGCAGAATTGTGACTCTCTAAAAGATGCATTCAAGTCAAGCAGCCTTCCTAATTTCTATGCATCTTTCCCCTCTAAAACATATTATAATCTCAGGAACCATACACTCAAAATGGCAACCATCTTTGGTGGCATTTATGTCTGTGAACAAACTTTTTCCAGAATGAAACATCTGAAATTTCCAAACAGATCTAGACTAACTGATGCACACTTGCATCACTTGTTACGACTAGCAGTGACAAATATGGAACTGAACATTGACCATCTCATTAGCCAAAAGCAGGCTCATAGTTCCCATTGAAATACTAGTAAGTTTGTTGATTTAACTTTACTTGTCCTTCATTTTAAATATTGTATTTGTTCCCATTTTGTTTTTTTACTTCAAAATATGATGTGTGCATAGGAATTTGTTCATAGTTTTTTGTTTTTTTTTTAACTATAGTCCAGCCCTCCAACGGTCTGAGGGACAGTGAACTGGCCCCCTGTTTAAAAAATTTGAGGACCCCTCCCCTTGACTGTGGGCTTAGTCATGTGATTTGCTTTGGTCAATTGGATGTTAGTAAACATTTTAAATAGGGACGTCATATTCACTTGTGCAGTCGAACTTGTCCTCTTACACCACTGCCATTGCCAGAAGAAGAGTTTATGCCAGCTGGCCGTTGCCTGTTTATCCTGGGCCCCTGAATGTACACACATGGAGCAGACCTGAGTACAGCCTGCATCAAGGAGATAAGCCAATTTGGACCTTCATGCAAAGATACCCAGCCAAGCCCCCTATATATTTGTAGATCTATAGCTATATAGTGCACATATGAAAAATAAGTGCTTATTATTTGTTACACAGCAATAACTGATATAGTTATCAAAATATGAACTTAATTTGTGGATAGATATAACCAAAACATAATACTATTTTATATTTTACTTTAATTTACTATGCATTGTATCATAGTCGGCTTTTTTAATGTTGCTCCATAGTTTTTAAATTTCCAACTACCAACATAATATTTTGTCAAATTCATCTAGAAAATAATAATATGTAATACTGGAGTGTATAGGAGTAATACTGGCTCTTATATACTGAGGATCAAGTATAGTGTCTTGTATACTTTTAATCCTTTCAAAATCTCAAGAGATAAGCCCAACTCATCATTCTGTATTCTGAAAGCCAGAGGTGGCATCCCATCCACGTATTAATATGGTCTCTGGGGCCACACTGGCTGGGTTTGAATCCCAGATCTGCTACTTCCTAGCTGTATGACCTTGAGAAAGTCATTTAACCTCTCTTGTCTTAGTTACCTCACCTGTAAGGATGATAATAATAGTAGTAACTACCTTAAAGAATTGCAATTGTGGGGTGGCACCTGTGGCTCAAAGGAGTAGGGTGCCAGCTCCATATGCCGGTGGTGACGGGTAAAAACACAGCCCCGGGCCAAAAATTGCAAAAAAAAAAAAAAAAAAAAAAAAAAAAGAATTGCAATTGTAAACCCTAAATGTTTGTAAACATTTAGACTATTATCTGCCTTACAGAATCTGTATTAGCTACTACTATAATGGAAGAAACTGAATTTCAGAGCAGCTAGACAGCTGTCTCAAAGTCATACAATTAGTAGATTATACTGTTTGCATTATTTTCAGGTTTTTTTCCTGGCAATGATAGAATAAAAATGCACAGAAAAATAAGATGCCCTGGCAAATTCTGTTAGTAAAATTTTAAGCACTGCTCAGGGAAGCAGGGGCTCTTGAATAATGGATATTGGGTATTAAGGTTTCACGGGGAATTCCAGTCTCAGACACAGAGACAAATTGAGTTTCAGAGAGTTTGAAACTCTCTAAGTCACCTGGGTGGTTAGTGGTAGGGAAAGAACAACTTGGAGTTTCTGACTCCAGCCCCATGGCACCAGATTGTTTCCTTAAAAACAATCAGTAATTGCTCATTTAAAGATAAAGGGAGTGATCTCTTGAAAATTAATTGTGTTGGGCGGTAGGGTGACCCACTTAAAATTTAGCAAGCGTTTTGTTTTCTACTACATTAGCAAGAAACATTAAGCTTTTCTCTTGCTTGTGTTTGGATTGGGAAATATAATGTAAGGCAGGGAAATTACTTCTGTTACCATCACGAGTAAAGAGTTTCTTCGCTCTTCCTCACCCCCACTCTTGGAGGAAGTCAAGTCTCTCTTTAGATGTTAGTGTTCCCTCTTGCTTTGAAAGCAGAAAGCCAGCAAGTGTTCAGATTTCAGGGTCAAAGAGGCAAAGCTGCCTGTGGTATTCTTTGTTTTGAGGGTCTGAGTCCTTCAGTCACTCTCCAGGTGTCCTTACTGAACAGGAGAGGAATGGAATCAATCTTTTGGGCTTTTGTGTTGAAAAGGGAGATGCTGGGTTCCCGATGTGCGGCTACCAATGCTTGGGGGAGGAAAATGGAATAAATAATGGTTCCAGTCAGCAAGTGATGGGCTCCTGAACCCATTTCTCACTGGGTTCCCGTGACTGGGAACAAGGAAGAAATGATTTTGTGTAGGAGCAAAGGGGCTCAGGACCTGGACACCAAGCAGGAGCACCTGGAGCTGGGCTGGCAGTGGAGAGAGTTGAGGCATTCTGTCTCACATGATGGTGGCTGCCGTGTGGGGACAGGGTTGTGCCTGGGCTGGACAGCAGCAGCATCTGGAAGCAGAAGCTGGAGGGAGTTGGCAGGGGAGATCCCAGCACTCTCCAGGTCAGTGAGGGAGTCTTTTCTTCTGAGGTTTGTGAGATTGGGACTTGTTTTCTTAGTTCCTGGAGAGCTGGTTTCCTGGGAGGCACAATGATGAGCTGTCACTTCCTATATGGCAGTAAAGGGCAGGGGTTTGGACTTCCTTTGATTTGATTTGAAGTCATAAGAGAGATGGGAACATATTTGCACTTGAGTGTTATGAAGCTCTCCAAACCAGTTACTGTCGGAGCTCTTAGGAACTGTTTAGAGGGAGCTTTAGCAATGTCCCTGTTTTTCAAATGGAAAAAAAATCAAATGTATACTTTTCTGACTGACCCATAGTATTTCTGCAACATCCCTAGGAGAGCAATGACTGGAGCAAAAAGTATGACATTAAAAGTGTGAACTGCTTTTAAATGCAGACCAACAGCATTAAACTTTGTTCATATTGCAAAATAGAAAGAAAAATCATGTAGATATTTAATGACATGGGGAAATGTTCTTAACATAGTACCAAAATGAAAAAAGCAAGTTTATTACCAGGATTTTCAATGTGATCTCCATTTGCAACACTAGATAGATATATTTCTGCAGAGAAAAAAGTCTGGAAAAATGTATTCCAACATGCTCTCTGTGTAGATTCTTTGTTTGATGCAATAATGGGTGCTTTTTATTTCCCTGTTTTGCTTATCTGTGCTGTTTGAATATTTTTATGACAAACAGGTATTGCTTTTGTAATAAGAAAAAAAGTGTGACAGAGGTTTTTATTTTTAAAAACTGAAAGCAAATCCAAACAACAACAAAAACCCTGCATCCTTTGTGTTGGGTATGGCAGAGGAGAGTAAACCTCTTTCATCTAATGGGAGTGTAGATGTCAGGGCTGGAGGATAATGACTCAGAGCTGGTGGAAATGCGGCCAGCCCGTGGAACAAGTTTCAAACAGGAAAGTGCTTGTGGGGTGACCTCCGGAGTCAGCCACAGAGCTCACTGCAGATTCCACCAAAAGAGTAAGAAGATCCAAAAGGGCAGAGGTAGGGTCGGCTGGGCGGGTGTGTCCCAGTTTAAACAAAGCTACTTTGATGTGCTTCCCAGTGGGCTGGCATAGGAATGTGAGGCTCTGCTCTCTCCTGCGTGCTATTAAGGAGTTATAAGCATCCATCTTCAAGGGACAATCCATCAACTTCCTATGAACCACAAAAGAAAGATTTACAGGTAATTTTCCCCTCCCAGTACAAACGTGTGATTAAGCAACACTTGAAAGAGTTTTTTCCCTCCCTCTTTCCTACACGGTAAATAGAGATGCTTTGTTTTTCTCATTCCCTGGGATGTTTCTAATGACTTTTACAGACACATACTGATGTTCGGTGTTTACATTGTGCTTTCCTCACATCTATCAGGACAGCAGGTGTGTAGAATGTGACATTTCCCCCTTCTGAGATAGGAAGGGTTGCTAGAGCCCAGGGTCTGGGCTGTGCTGGAAGATGGCTGGCATCAGAATGACTGTGTGTATACACCCAGACTCCTATCTTTTGGAGCAGTGGGCTAAGGGAATGCTTTGGGAGGGATGGAGGCTAATTTTTAAGGCCAACTATCTTTGAAAGCCTTTTTTTTTTTTTTAATTTTTTATTGTTGGGGATGCATTAAGGGTACAAAGAACAAGGTTACACTGATTGCATTTGTTGGGTAAAGTCCTTCTTATAATTGTGACCCATCCCCAAGAGATTTGTCACACCCTGTAACTCCCCTCCTTCCCTCTTCCTGTTACCCCCACCCCCCACTATATACTAGGTCATCATTTGTTCTCATATCAGAATTGAGTACATAGGATTCTTAGAAGTTTTATTAAGAATAATGTGTTTCACTTCCATCCAGTTTAATAAAAAAGATGTGAAGTCTCCATCATTTTTAATGGCTGAATACCATTAAATATACCACAACTTGTTAATCCATTCCTGGGTTGGTGGGCATTTAGTCTGTTTCCACATTTTGGCGATTGTAAATTAAGCTGCAATAAACAGTCTATTGCAAAAGTCTTTATGATAAAAGAATTTCTTTTCTTCTGAGTAGGTGCCCAGTAATGGGATTGCAGGATCAAATGGGAGGACTAGTTTGAGGTCTATGAAAGCCTTTTTAAGACAGCTGTAGTAGGATATCAAGAGCTCGAGCTGAAGATGGACGGTTATAGGTTCTAATCCATGTATTTCCATACATCGGTTGTGTGATCTTTGAATATTTAGTACATTTCCCTGAGACTTTTGATACCTGCAGGACTGAGCTTACCTTCCTATGTCTGAAAGTTGTACAAAAGAAGTTTAGAATGAGTGTTGTCTGTGTGTCATCTGAGATAGGCGCCAATTTCTCCGGGATTCCAGAGTGAGGAACTAGCCAGGGCACCTAAGCAGGACCTGGCAGCGGTGCAAACCTTCCCTGAGTATTGTTCAGGAGGCAGTGCCTAAAAGCTCGTGTGCTCCCTCACAACCCCGACTGCAGGAATGCAAAGGCTCCTCTCTGAGGGAATGAAGGATGCTGTCTCCTGTGTATAATTCAGTGCCTGTGGGAGAGAGAACCAGCCAGAACGTGACCTGGGTGGAAGAAAAGGAATTCTGTGTGGACCCTCTGCTGCAGGCCAGGGGACCTGTATGGGCCATGGTCTGTGTTAAGGAAAAGCATGTAAAAGGTCCAAGTGATAGGTGGAGTGGAATCTTTAAAGAATCCACGAACCTACTCCACAAGAAAATCAGTTGTTAACAGCTGCCAAGGAGTGGAAACTGAGGCCCTAGCATGTAGTACCTGCCTGGTAAAGTCTTCCCTGCACCTGAGCTCTCCTTGCTGTCCCTCCCACGCCACTCTGGAGAGTGGGGAGATGGCTGGGAGGATGGAGACAAAGCCAGCCACAGCCCCCACACAGTGAAGCCCCCACAGCCAGCCACAGCCCCCACACAGTGAAGCAGGCCTCAGGAAAGGAGGAGGGGAACTGGAGTTTCAGGTGATCTTTGGCATTTTCATTACTATTGCATGAGAGTCAACTGGGATTGAGTCTACTTTGTGATTGGAAGTAATTAAAGGATTTTTTATTATGTAAAATTGCCACAAATATCAAGAGATTCACCCAAGTTTCCCCCACAGGACAGGATAAATTGGCCAGGATAAATCAGGGCCATTTGAAGTGCGGGGTTGAAGGAAAGAATAAAGCTATTTTCTAATTGCCCATTGTAATAATGTTCTCTTAAAAAAAAAAAAAAAATGGAATCAATAGGAAGTTAAGTGTGTGAATGTGTATATGTATGTATTTCTGTATCTATTTAGAGAGATTTTAAGGAATTGGCTCATATGCTGATAGAGACTGGTAAATCTAAAATCTGCAGGGTGGGCCAACAGGCTGGAAACTTAGAGAAGAGCTAATATGGCTGTTCAAATCCAATTTGCTAGTAGAAGTTCTTCTTCTGTGGATGCCAGTCTTAGTTTTTAATCAAGACTTCCACTGATTGGGTAGATCCACCCACATTATGGAGAACAAATCTGCTTTACTCAAAGTCTATTGCTTTAAATGTTAATTTCACTCAGAGACCCTCACAGAAATACCTAGAATAATGTTTGAATAAATATCTGAGCATCAGGGCCCATCCAAGTTGACACATAAAATCAACCAGCACATCCACTATTAATCCTGTATCTCCATATTATTTCCTTAGTCTATATTCATAGTAGTGAAATCCCATAGGATATATTTCTAAAGTAAAAAGCTCATGTAGGATGGTGCCTGTGGCTTAAGGAGTAGGGTGCTGGCCCCATATACCAGAGGTGGTGGGTTCAAACCTGGCCCCGGCCAAAAACTGTGAAAAAAGAAAAGCTTATGTAAAATTATAATATTTTTAAACATATTGCCAAATTTGCCAAATTACCTTCCAGAAAGTTGTTTTATATAAAGCAATTAAAAAAATTTACTGTAGTATATGAGCCTATAATGTCTTAATTCTCCACACCCACTTGACCCATAGATACTATCTTTATGGACCTGAGGTGTTACTTTAAAAAAAGAATTTACTAATATGATGGCAAAAAATAGAATCTTATTGTTTGAATTTGCATATTTAATTTTTATTATTGTGGAATTTAACATGTATTAGTGTGTTTATCTACCATTTATATTTCTCCCTTGGCTCGTAACCTTTTCATGGTTTGCCAATTTTTCTATTAGCTTCTTTCAGACCAGCTAAATTTCAATATGTATTTTAACCTTCACTACTCTTCAAAAGAAGAGTGAAGATTCCACACAGCACTGCCTTGCAGCTCAGTGAAAGGACTACCTGTGAGCTCTGCGTTTGCTTTCCCTACGGGCTCTCGGAACCTGCCAGTATTCCTCACCTATTCAGGTTTAACAAAGCAATAGTAAGTATGGGAAATAAACAGAAGGACAGAAAACTCATGAGAAAAAAGCAAAACCCATGACAGAAAAATACTACCAGTGCTAGCAGCTCTTCAGAAAAGAAAAATGAGCTGCCTGTGGGATGGGCTTATCTTATTGCAATGTGGCCCTAGAAGCAAAAAGGGGGAGATGGCCATTCTCCAGACAGGGCAGGACCCCAGAGACAATTGTGCCAGCCTTTTAGGGGTGAATTATTTGTATTACTCTGAGGCATTAAGAAACGATTTCAGCATTGTCAACAGTATGTTCGGATGTTGGCCCAGCATTTTTAGAAAAAGGTCTTAAATTATTTTGCCATCAAATCAAGCTCAACTTTCTCTCAACAGAGGATGGAAAAATTGTTACAGAGCTCTTCAAAAGAGACCCAGACTTTGGTGAAACTTGTAGAACAAAATATTTGTCCCTCCCACCATTTCTTACCTTCCAAGTGTTTCTGGTGCTTATGTATGGAGGGTCAGGCGTCTGCCCTTTCCTTGGAACTGTCAATGCAACGTGTGTATTAGGGGGAACTATAATAAGGCCTTTATTTTACTTTCTCTCCCCAAAGTCTAGGGCACTTCTTAGGATTATTTAGGGAACAAATTCTCTCCAAACCCTCACAATAGAGGTGGCAACTTAGGTGGTCACTAGTCTCACAATCAACTCAGAATTCTCCAATAAGCTAAGGTTGCAAGAAAGAAAAAATAAAAAACAGAATCCTTGAAGTTTTGTACCTTGGATATTTTAGAAGCTTTTTAGATCTTTTTACTAAGGGCTCTGATTCCAGAAAATAATCAGCAGCAAATGAAAGCACTGCAGGAAAGCCTGGGGATGCTGGATGATATCCATGGACCATTAACTAGAAAGAGTTTCTTGGAAAACTGAAACCAGCATCTTGTACCAGTTCCCATTTTCCTGGTTGACTCCTGGTTGGGTGCTTGGAAGAGATAAAATTGAAATTTGGCTCTCCTGGAGATAGGAAAAGGAGAGTACTAGTCATATAATGGAGGAGGGAATGTGATATTTTTGTGATCTCTCAGCATCTGTGATAGTTCAGTTGCTCCCAGAGTTATACTCTGATGATTGGGTTAAACAGTTTGTTGAATGTCTTAAACAGCTCAGGCTGCTATAACAAAATTTCATTGACCCTGTGGCTTAAAAACAGAAATTTATTTTCTAATAGTTCTGGAGGCTAGAAATCTGAGATTATGGTGCCAGCACGGTCAGGTTCTGGTGAGGACTCCTTTCCTGGCCGGTAGAGGGCTACCTTCTAACTGTGTTCTCACGTGGTAGGGATAGAAAGAGAGCAATTAATTCTCTGGTGTTTCTTCTTATTAGGGCACTAATCTCATCATGAGGGACCCACCCTCATGGCCTCACCTAAACCTAATTTTAAACTCCTACCACCAAGAGCACCAACTCTAAATACCATCAAACTTGGGGGTGGGGCTTTAACATATGAATTTTGAGTACAGTGCCGTCCATAGCAGTGAACGTGGTGAATATAGTGCTATAGTCCTGAGGTTCTCCATTTCTCCTCCTCTCTCTCCTATATTTCTCATGGTGTCTTTGCTCTTGATTGTGTATAGTTAAGTCTTGATGCCAAGCTACTGTCTGGTACCTCGCCAACCAAGGTGAGGAACTGAGGCTGTTGTTATAGGACTTCTTGTCTTTCCTCAGTGTTGTTCAGTGATTAAACCAGGCTGTATACCCTGGAAATAGCAACCATAAGTCCTCCAGCACATTTGGGAACAATTAGACCAAGAGTGAGAAACTTTTTAAATAAATGATGGAGTAGTAAATACAGTATTTAAAATTTTGTGGGCAACATAGTCTCTGTCATAACTACTCAACTCTGCCATCAAACCATGAAAATAGGTGTAGACAATACACAAATGAATGAGTATGGCTGTTTTCCAACAAAACATTATTTACTCAAAATAGCAGTCCAAGTTGGCCCATAGATCACAGTCTGCTGATCCCTGCATTGTCCTCTCTCACTGTTTCTTGCTCACATTATTTTGTTCCCGTCTCTATCCTAGCATTGCTATGTTAGATATGTTTAATTACCTTCCTTTCCTTTATCCTCATAACCAGCTTCTTTAATTCTACCTTTAGAACTTGTTCCTATTCTCTGAAACTTTTTGCTAATGATTGGTTTGGGTAACTTTCTATCTAAGGTGTGACGTCCCCCAGCCCCAGCTTGAATCTGGTGTTGGGCCTGTGAGCTAGGCCCTATGTATGGGAGGCAAAGCCAATTGGACAGCATGAGATGATGACTGAATGTTTTTTCTTCTGCTCTGGACTATTTTAGGAATTTGGATGTCCTTTACAGTGTGTTACATCCTAGGGGTAATTGGAAGCCCACAGATCAATGGCCATTATACTAATCCTGGTTGCCAGGTACCTGTAGCTATGGTGATCCGCCAGGCATCTTGATTTATATCTTGATTGCATGAATTTCTTTGGGTAGGAAGATGGCACATTGCTAACAAACTGAAGTTTGACTTACCCATTGAAAAAAGGCTAAAAATTTTCAATTCTAGAAAGATAGACAGCTTTCCTTCCCATGTCAGCCCTCCCTGCAAGGGATTATTGAATGATGAGCCTCCTGTCAGATGTTACTTCTCCTGAAATGACTTTCATTCCTGGAGCTTTCTCCATTGCTGCTTCTTGGGTAAAAGATACTATGGTCCTTTGTACCTGGATTATGTCCCTTGTTCTATCCCTTGCCCTCTGCCACCATGTTCAATCTCCATACATTGGGTAGCATAATACTTTTAAAACAAGTCAGATAGTGTTGCTCCTTTGCTCAAAATCCTGTAGTGACTCAATCCTGTAGTGACTCAAACCCAAAGTGCTTACAAATGCCTACAAGGCCCCAGGTGACCTGATCCCTTCTCCCACCTCTTTTAACTTCATCTTCTGTGACTTTCCCTGCCATTGGCTTCACTCCAGTCACCCTCTTTTCAGCATTACTCAAATGCTGCCACAAAGTTACAGCCACTAAACGATATGTCCTTTGCTTCATTTAGCGCTCCGCTCAAACATCACCTGATCAGTGAAGTCTTCCTGAATTCTTCTTTCTTTCTTTCTTTCTTTCTTTCTTTCTTTCTTTCTTTCTTTCTTTCTTTCTTTCTTTCTTTCTTTCTTTCTTTCTTTCTTTCCTCTTTAAACTTATTTTTTATTTTTAAATTATTTTTTATTAAATCATAACTTTGTACATTGATGCATTAATGGGGTTCAGGCTATTGCTTCAATATACAATGTGAAATGTTTACATTGAACTAAGTAACACATCCATCACAGTTATACTCATTTCTTAATAGTTTTGAAATGTACCATTGCATCATGCACATTAGCTGAGGTCCTCCCAGATACTCTCCCTCCTCCTATATCCCCCCTCTCCTCCCCTCTCTCTTCTATGACTTCTTCATTTAAAGTACTGCCC
>CAUYPK010100169.1:0-13275 GCA_963574355.1 Loris lydekkerianus | reverse complement strand
TTTTACCCTAAAAACTGGGAAAACTTAGTGACTCGAGTATAAGCCAAGGTGGAAAATGCAGCAGCCACTGGTAAATTTCAAAAATAAAAATATATACCCAAAACAATTACAATAATTGAGGAATCAGTAGGTTAAATGCTTTTTAATATTTATTCCTAAAGAAAAACTGTAAACTAGCAACAACAACTTAAAAACTTTAAATAAAGTGCAGAAAACTGTAGCTTAACAGGTAATCAAGCTAAATCACAAAGGCGACTGGAGACTACGTGCATTTGGTTAGGTGCATGCGCACCGAATCAAATAACCTGTATGACCCGAGTATATACGGTAGTTTGCTGATAATATTTCACCCCTTAAGAGGCTTGCTCTTGGGCTCTGGAGTTCACTGCTGATAAGGACAGGAGAAGTGCCCAGAGACGATTATGACCTCCCCTCTACCTGGCCATCCATAGCCAATGGGGGCAGTAATACAAAAGCCTTCCTCTTTAACTCTAGGCTCAATAAACTCTGAGATATCGTTTATGTTTTAGTCTTCCTTATGGGATCAGGCTGAGTCTAAGACTTCACCTCAAATCACGCCCTTCCTGAACTTCTCCATTTTTTGTCTGTTTACTTGTTTAGCAGGCCCAGACCAGGTTTGAATCCACCAACCCCAGTGCACGATATTGGTGTTCTAACCATTGAGCACCCAGCCAACTTCTCCATTTTTTATCCTGTTTTGTGATCCCCTTGACAGTGTCTCTTGATAGCACTTTCTTTTCTTTTTTAAATTTATTTCAGATTAATTCGAGGGCACATATGATTAGGTTATGTTTTTTGCATTTGTTAGGTAAAGTTTAAGTTATAGTTGAGCCCTTCACCCAAGGGAGTGCTATATACCCTTACATTGTACCCATTTAGTGAGAGCTTAACCAACCTCTCACCCTCCACCCCTTTCCCCAATGAGAGCACATTCTAAATGTTCACTCGCATCCAAATTCTTGGCTGCAAGAAGTCTGTTCATGCAACTTTTTGAGATTGCTTCTCATATGCAACTTTTTGAGATTGCTGTTCTGTCAAATGAAGTATGTCAGAGCCAAATTTAACTAGTAAACCACCAGTTTGCAATCTCTGGCTTAATCTAAGAAAAGATTTTATTCCCAGTCCATTGAAGAAAGCAGGGAACTTGACAAGGATACTGAAGAATTTGACAAAGGTGTTGAGAGTCTCCAGAGACCTGTATGTCTAATGCCTGGGGCTATCACAAGCTCTTAGGTTTCCTAATGCATTTGGTTCTTTCTGCTGTATTCATCATCTGCTAGAAGGATTGAAGAACAGGAACAGAGTGAGATAATTCCTGGGCTGGTTTATGATGGAGAGTAGAAAGCACTCACTCTTCCGTATTTTAGAAATTCTGTAGTATTCTTTATACTAATAATGCCAAACATTCATTTAGTGTAATACACCAGGGAAAATGGGAAATTGTAACTAAGTGTACCTTTATTTACAAAATATTCATTATAAAATTGTATATATTTTTCTCTAAATGTTGGCCACCTCTTTCTACACACACCAAGTCTTCTCTCACACTTATGATGACACATTCCAAGATATGTATTGTAATTTTTTCCCATGTATGGTGACTTTGGGGACACTCTGTAGTCTTCAAAATGCTTATCAAAGGAAGTGACTCATAAGAAAGGTAGAGAGAGGGTTTGATGGAATTGGGTGAGGACCTCCTTAGGAAGAGAAATAGAAAACAGCAAAAAGAAAGGGTCAGAACTGACGCTGGCTGGGTCATTTTTGAGAATGACAGAAGCCATAAACAATACAGACTCCTTAGGCAAGCCAGCTGTCCCAGGACAGGCATGAAGGAAGGCCAGAGAGCTGTCCTGCTAGTCCTGAGAGAGGAAGATAGAGAAGTAACTGGGCAAAGACTGGCCACGTCAGGCATGCAGAGGTCTGACGACGGGCAACAGGCAGAAGCAAGCAGCAGAGTCTGCGAGCTGGGAAGGAGGCTTAAAGTGCTCAGGAAACTAGGATTGCACAGCTCCAAACCCAGGTTGTGGGACTTTTGCTCCAATAATAAATTCCGAAGAATTAGCTATACAGGGCAGAGATTATGGCTTAAGAGAGTAAGAGGGTATATTGAAGCACAGACTCCACTGTAGAAACTGAGGTCCAAGGCAAAGCAGATCAAGTCTGAGTTGTAGGCCAACAGGTTGCTAATCTGGATTTAAAATTGTTTCTATTTATTTGCTTGTCAGTTTGATCTCAGAGCCTGAGGTCAGTTCTGAGACTGTGGAGCACAGTGGCTAAAAGTATAGACTCATAGAGCTTGTCTGCCTGGGTTCAACTCCTGGTCTTGCCATTTGCTAGCTGCATGACTTGAACAAATTACTCAACCTTTCTGTGCAGCAATTTCTCCATCTGTAAAGAGGAGATAAAAATAGTATCTTCTGCATAGGGTTGTTAGAAGGATTGAGTTAATACAGGCAGTGGCTGAAAGAGTAGTTCATATATGGAATACCTTATATAAGTGTCAGCTGTTATTTAGGGCGGAGGTGCAGCTGGTGTAGGGGAAGGGGCCGTGCAGCCGGGAAACTATGCAGGTTATTACAAATGGGGAGCAAAGAAAAATACTTCAGAAAATAATACAATATCTTACTGAATGCTGTTGGATCGCTTCAGAAAGGGATTGCTGTGATGAAAATACTTCAGATACTGAATACATTCAGATACTGTGATGAAAAATCACTGCCAGATTTGATAGTTTCATTTTTCTCCATGACCTCGAATTCTCACCATATTGAGAACACACTCCCCTCTTTCCAAGTCTTTAAAAGGTCAGGAATTTAGCACTAAGCCTGCACTTTTTCAGCCCTTGCTCTCTGTTTGTTCTATGTAAACACAAAGAACTTCATTTCTGTTAATACCATGAGTCTTATCAACGAGCGTATTTTCTGTTACCTGTCCTGAGTCCCATAACCTCCCACCTGGAAGTAGATGTGCCTCCAAGCTGGGGAAAGGATTGAATTGTGATTAAAAATGTGCAAATTTTGGCTTGGCACCTGTAGCTCAGCAACTAGGGCGCCAGCCACATGCACCAGAGCTGGTGGGTTGAATCCAGCCTGGGCCTCCAAACAATAGTGACAACTACAACAACAACAACAACAAAAAAAAAAAAAAAAAAAAATAGCCGGGCGTTGTGGAAGGCCCCTATAGTCCCAGCTACTTGGGAGGCTGAGACAAGAGAATCGCTTAAGCCCAAGGGTTTGAGGTGCTGTGAGCTGTGATGCCATGGCAGTCTACCAACGGCAACATAGTGAGACTCTGTCTCAACAAAAAAAAGTGCACATTTTTTGCAATTTAAGAGAGACACTACCTAACAAATGCAAACATTTGTAACCTAAAAAAAGTTCACACTTTTTTTTTTCAAAGAGAAGCGATGAAAACAGCTTTTGAAATGCCAGAGTGAATTCAGAGAGATAAAGCATTTGCTAAATTATTAACATAAGGCTGTGGACAGCCGCTCATGTCTGTAGTCCCAGCACTTTGGGAAGCCAAGGCAGGAGGGGTGCTTGAGGTCAGGAGTTTGAGGCCAGCTTAAGCAAAAGCAAGACCATGTCTCTACAGAAAAATAGAAAAATTACCAGGGCATGATAGCAGGTTCCTGTGGTCCAAGCTACTTGGGATGTTGGGGCAGAATTGCTTGAGCCCAGGAGTTTGAGGTTGGAGTGAGCCATGGTGACACCACTGCACTGTAGCCTGGGTGACAGAGTGAGACTCTGTCTCAGAGAAAAAGAATTACATAATTGAAAAATAAATTAATTATCGGTTCAGTGCCAGTGGCTCAAGCCACTAAGGCACCAGCCACATACACCTGAGCTGGCGGGTTCGAATCCAGCCCAGGGCCTGCCAAACAACAATGACGGCTGCAACCAAAAAATAGCTAGGTATTGTGGCGGGCACCTGCAGTCCCAGCTACTTGGGAGGTGGAAGAAGGAGAATCACTTGAACCCAGGAGTTGGAGGTTGCTGTGAGCTGTGATGCCACAGCACACTACCCAGGGTGACGGCTTGAGGCTCTGTCTCCAAAAAAAATAACAATAAGTTAATTACTAAAGTTTTGTCACAAGGTTTGATTTGGGAGAAGGAAAAGAAAGCCATGGGCTTTAGTTTCATAAGAAGACTGATTGGAAGAAACATGACAATGATAGGGATGCTGAGATATCTAGGAAGAGCAGGACGTTATAGGATTACACACAGGATCAGGATTTGACATTCACCCAGCCCTGATGTTTGAAGCCCATGCCATGTGATAAACTATGCTAATCACATTTATACCACAGCTAACTTTTCCACTGTAGATGTATGTCAAGTGCTAACACCATGAGCTATTTGAAGAAGAATTAGTTAACGGCTCCGTGTTTCTATTATATGTAATACTGTAACAGCAAGCCATGCAGAAAGTTGAATTAAAATATTAATTTCCAAGAGTTCTGGGAGTTGCAAGTTTTATTTCCATAGATATTTAGCATCTCCTAAAAATGAGCTATGACTGTTGTGATGGTTTTAGGAGAATTCCTCTAAAACCTTTTAGTTTTTTTCTTCTGGCTAATGCTGGAATGGCAGAGAGCTAAATGAAAAGTAGCAAACTCATTTACTGAAACCATTTTCCCAGTCTCAAGGATAATGACAGTGATAGCCCAGTGTGGAAAAAGGGTTTGAAGATAACCTAAAAACCAATCTGTACACCTGCTGAGAATCATAGATACACTATGATTTGAAGATGGGCCAGCCAGCCATGATCCACAGCAAACAAACATTTCTGGAGGGTTTACTACACAAAGGGCATGCTAGTAGGTGTGGTAGGAAATCCAAAAGAAACAGAACTCAGAACTACTACTCCTGAGAATGTTCGTAGCCCATTTGATGGAAAAGAAACACACACACTTGAAAATGAGGCAAAACTTCAGAACAGATGGCCTCTGTGTGTACATTAAGACTCCTGTAGCAATAAAGGAAATCTGAACAATTTGAACAATAAAAGGGATTTGAGCTAATGTATTGCAAAGTCCATAGACTGGGGTGGTTGGTGGGGGGGCTACAATGTCCCCAAGGTCCTAATTTCTTCTGGTTTCTCTACTTTTCCTCTGAGGACAATTCCACTCATAATCCTGAAATGGTTGCCATATTTCCAGGCTTGGCATCATTAATGTAAGGCAATTGGAATCCACCCCCAGAACAAAAAAAAGAGTGTCCCTCTCCAAAACTCTGGGGCAGCATGAAGGAGGGATAGATAAGCAAAGGAGAATGTGTGTACTATTGGAAGGGGACAGGGGAAATGGACAGTGTGTAGGCAAACCACCCATGTCCTTCCAGGAAGTTCTAGAATTAGTTCTAAAGTTTCACGGTTAAAAAGGCAGTGAAATCTCTTTGCAATTTAAGCCTAAATTATTCTTTTTCTATCCAGAGTGGAAATGGAGAGGCGTGAACTCCTTTCTGTCCTCATAACACCTATTCTACTATTTGAAGAAGGCTGTTAGACGATGCATTCAATTGTCATGCATCCATTTCAAACAATTTGAATTTCATTTTTTCTTTAAAATTTGCTTGAGAATGACCTATTTTTTTACCCCAAGATTTTTACTTCTCTTCTCTGAATGTTCTTCAGTATCTCAAAATGTCTTATTAAAGCTGAGTAACAATCTCCATGGAGTGTAATGCTGGCTATAGCTGCCATTAACTGGGAATCTGTTGTGTGCTAGCGGAGTCTATGAGGGCTAATTTAATGCTCCCAACAAAGCAGTGAGATATGTGATAGTGCTCACGTTTTAAAGATGAGGAAACTGAAGGTCAAAAAGAGTATAATAACTTGACTTAAACATGACATAGGAGAGACTGGATTAGAATCCAGGACTCGGATCCCAAGGAGTCTTTTTACATTAAGCAAAACTGCCTCTAAAACACTAATATTCCAGCTTTAGCAGGCTGAGTATAATGAATACAAATTAATCCTGCACATTACATAAATATAAGAAAAGAATAAGTGTCAGCACCTGCAAGCGTAACACTTAAAAATTATTCCAAGGTTAATTTATTAAAATAAACTATCCTTCTTCAGTATTCAAATTGTGTCACGTAATTCTTCTCTAAAGTTAGGTTTATGAAGTGGTGTGGATCAAATGCATTATAATATAGAAATGAGTAATGACTTGCATATGCTAATAACATTTTTATAAGCCTACTTCAATCAATAAGCTGATTAACTGACTTTAGACAAAGTCATTTAGACTTTAAAATGTAGGAAAATGAATACCATTTAAAGACAGTGGAAATTCACTGACTAAAGCAGTTGTCAGAAGGGGTTAAAAAGGAAAAATGCAAATAATTATGTAACATTGATTTTAATTGAGGGATAAAGGGCCTCAATTAAAGCCATGCCAAAAAAAGTAATTAGGCTGCACAATCACTGTCAAAATGAACTGGAACAAGAAAAATGAAAAATCTGGTCAGGAAAAGAGAGAGAAACGTCATGGTTCTGTCACCTACATTAGCACAGAATTCTTCTCTTGATGATATCCCTTTTTCTTTCTTTGTGAGGAGCACTGCTCTTCACATATAAACAAATGCTTCTGACGGTCTTAACGCGGTCTTCCTCATTAACAATCAAAGCATTATATTTCCAAATGTTTTTTAGATTCCTTTTTTTCAGTAGAATAAAATATATAGTAATTAAGATTCTGTCTGGGTTATGTGACCCTGACCAGAACATTTGGCCTTGGTACACTTTTAGAGGGAAAAGAAGCTTCATTCTATATCACATAAAGAGACCTAGTTAATTCCGTCTAAATACTGTGATTTAATGGGAATATCTTCAATTACTAAAACAAATGTTTAATTTTTTCTGTTCATCCTAGCCTATTTTTCTGATCCACTACATGGATCACTACTTATTACACAACCATTATATAAGTTATGTTTATAATAATTATATATTTTATACAATATTATACAATACAGTGTTCCCCTTATTAAAAACTATATGCAAATTTCCATTAGCCTCACACATTAACTGTTCTTTTCTCATGTCCCTCTCCAGGTCACACCTATATGTATACATAATTTTAAATTTGTTCAAATTTTAACAAAAATATAATTTTATATTCTGCATTATTCATCTAACATTGGGTGATAAACATGTTATATATTGCTATGTGAGCATCATAAATATTTTTAATAATTTTTTGGTATTCAATTAAGATAATGTCCTATAATTTGCCCAACCATTTCTCTATTATTTTACACACAACTTATTTTTAATTTTTCCTGATTACAAATGAAGCCTCTGTGAATTTTATCTTGCATAAAATTTTGTCTATATTCTAATATCTCCTGGGCCAAATTCCTATGTATTGTTTTTAAATGTGCCTAATTCCATTTTGTCTATACTGTTGTTCAAGTCTGCTTCTTCTGTTTAAATCTATTTGGCTACTCTGTATCTTTTCACTGGGGAGTTTAGTTCATTTACATTTCAATTATTTATAAGAAAGGATTTACTATTGTTATATTGTTACATGTTTTCTGTTTGTCTTGTGCTTCTTTTTCTCTCTTGGCTACTCTGTATCTTTTCACTGGGAAGTTTAGTTCATTTACATTTCAATTATTTATAAGGAAGGATTTACTATTGTTATATTGTTACATGTTTTCTGTTTGTCTTGTGCTTCTTTTTCTCTCTTGCTGTCTTTGTTTTGTTTTTGTTTTTGTATTGCTAAGCTTTTTAAATTAAGATTGGATTTTTAAAATTTTAGAATGTTACAGTGGTACACATATTTTGGTTGCATAGTTTGTTTTATTCATTTCAGCTCAAAGCTGTAAGTGTGCCCCTCACCCAGAATGTGTGCATTATACCTGGTAGGTGTGAATGAAGCCAATCCCTCTTCCTCAGTCCCGCTCCCCTCCCATCCCATGACCTACATGATTCCCATTGAATTTTACGTTTCTATGTACATGTAACAGTTGATTGACTAGTTCTAATTTAGTGCTGAATACATGTGGTGCTTGTTTTTCCATTCCTATGATACTTCACTTAGAAGAATGGTCTCTAGGTCCATCCTAGTTGTTATAAAAGATACTAGATCATCATACTCTTTTATGGCTGAGTAGTACTGTGTGGTATACAAATAACACATTTTATTAATCCACTCTTGTTATTGGTGTTATTGGTGAGCATTTGGGTTGTTTCCGCATTCTTGCAATTGTGAATTGTGCTGCTATAAACATTCAAGTGCAAGTGTCTTTATGATAAAAAGTCCTTTTTTCCTGGTTATACCTGTGGCTCAAAGGAGTAGGGCGTGTCCCCATATGCCAGAGGTGGTGGGTTCAAACCCAGCCCAAGTCAAAAACTGCAAAAAAAAAAAAAAAGTCCTTTTTTCCTTTGGGTAAATACCTAGTTGTGGAATTGCTGGATTAAATAATAGGTCTACTTTCAGTCTTCGAAGGAGCTCCATACTACTCTCCATAGAGATTGGACTAGTTTGCAGTTCCACCAACAGTATACATTTTTCTCCACATCCTCCCCAGCACTTGTTACTTTGGGACCTTTTAATAAAAGCCACTTTCACTGGAGTTAGATGATATCTCATTGTGGTTTTCATTTGCATTTCCCTAATGAGTAGAGAGCTGAGTTGTTTTTTCATATGTTTTTGGCCATCAGACTATCTTTCTTTGAAAAGTTTCTGTTCATGTCTTTCTTGCTGATTTGCTTGAGTTATTTGTAGATTCTGGTTATCAGCCCTTTATAAGATGTATAGCATGCAAATATTGTCTTCCCTTCTATGGGTTGTCTATTCTATTCCTTGTGTACTTGGCTGTGCAGAAACTTTTTAATTTGCTCAGGTCCCACTTACTTATCCTTATTGTTGCTGTGATTACTTTTGAGGTCTTCTTCATAAATTATTTCCCAAGGCTGATAGCAGTAAGAGTTTTTCTAACATTTTCTTCTAGAATTTTCATACCTGGGGTTTAAGTCTTTTATTCTTTGTGAATTAATTTTTGTAAGTGATGAGAGATGATGATCCTGTTTTAGTCTTTTACATGTGGCTATTCAGTTTTCCCAGCACTATATATCTAATAGGGGTTCTTTTCCCCAGTTTATGTTTTTATCTGTTTTGTCAAAAATCACGTGGGAATATAAGGATGGCTTCATCTCTGCATTCTTTGTTATGAACCATGGATCTATATCTCTGTTTTTGTGCCAGTATCATGTGGTTTTGGTTTCTGTAGATTAGTACTATACCTTAAGCGTGGTAAGGTGATGCCTCCCACTTTTTTCTTATTATGTAAGGTTGCATGGGCTATTTGGGGTCTTTTCTGGCTCATATGAAGCATAGAACTATTTTTTTTTTTTCTAGATCTGAAAAAAAATGGCATTGGTATTTTAGTGGAGATTGCATTGAATCTGTAAATCATTTTGGGTAGTATAGCCATTTTAACAATGTTGATTCTGCCAATCCACGAGCATAATATATTTTTCCCCCTGTTTAAATCCTCTGCAATTTCTTTCCTCAATGTTTCATATGTAGTTTTCCCTATAGAAATCTTTCACTTTCTTAGTAAAATATATTCCTAGGTATTTTATTTTCTTTTTGCTACTGAGAAAGGTATTACATCTTTTATTTGATTCTCAGCTTGACTGCTGCTGGCGTATGTGAAAGCTACTAATTTGTGTACATTTATTTTGTAGTCTGAGACTTTATTGAATTTATTTATCAATTCCAGGAGTCTTGTGGTTGAATCTTGGGAGTTTTCTAGATATAAGATCATGTCAAAGAGTGATAATTTGACCTCTTCTTTCTCCATTTGGATACCTTTGATTTCCTTCTCTTACCTGATTAATCTGGCTAGAATTTGCAGTACTCTGTTAACCAGAAATGGAGATAGTGAGCAATCTTGTCAGGAAGATAATAGAAGTCCTCAGCAGACCAATATCAATCACTGAAATTGAAGCAGCAATAAAAAATTCTTTCAACAAAAAATAGTACCAGACCAGATGGTTTCACACTCCAATTTTACTGAATCTACAAAGAAGATCTATATTGCAGAAATTATTCCTTAACTTTGAGAAGGAAGAAATCCCCCTAACTCCTTCTAAGCCAAAATACCTTCATACCAAAGGCAGGAAAGGACACAACTTTATTAAAAAATAAAACTATAGACCAATAGCCCTTATGACTATAAATGCAAAAATTCTCAGAACAATGTTAGCAAACCAAATTTGTTGCATACAAAAACATAATTTATCATGACCAAGTGAGCTTCATGCCAGAGATGCAAGTATGGTTCAACATATGCAAATCTATACATGTAATCTCCCACATAAATAGATGCAAAAGCAAAAATCATATGATCTTTTCAATAAATGCAGAAAAAGCATTTGACAAAATCCAGCCCTTTTATGATAAGAACATTTAACAGAATAGACATAGATTGGACTTACCTCAAAATTATGAAGGCCATATATGACAAAGCCACAGCTAACATCATATTGAACAGGGAAAAATTGAATGCATTTCCACTTAGAACTAGGTTTTGGTATTTTTTTTCTGTGAATTTTTATAGGTATTTTCTATAGGTATTTTTATAGGCTTCTATAAAATATCTTATAGTTATAGCAATATATTTGAAGCTAACAACTTTGCTTTCCTTGCATGCAAGGATTAGCTATTTTTACGTCTGCTTTTCCCATGTTATGTGCTACTGATGTCATAATTTACAACTACTTATAGTATACATCCATTAACATTACTTACTTATAATTATTCATATTTTTATTTTTTATAATAAGATTACAACTGACTTACCTCCACTGTTATACCAGTATTAATTTTTTGACTATATATTTACTTTTGCCCATGAGTTTCATACTTTTTTATTCTTTCATGTTTCTGTTTAGTGTTCTTTCATTTCAACATGAAGAACACTCTTCAGCATTTCTTGTAAGGTAGGCCTACAAGGTAATAAACCCCCTTGGCGTTTTGTTGTTGTTTGGGAAACTATCACCGCTTTCTTTTTGAGAGAGAAATTTTCTCAGTATAGTATCTTTACTGGTAGTTTTTTTGTTTTTTTTTTTCTCAGGACTTTGAATATATCATCCCACTCTCTTCTGGCTTACAAAACCATAATGATATATCACTTTACACCTGTTAGGATAGCTATTATCTAGACAACAAAATATAACAAGTGTTGGTGAGAGTGTGGAACAAAAGCAACCCTGTGCACTGTTGGTGAGAATGTAAATTGGTATAGTCATTATGGAAAGTAGTATAAAGGTTCCTCAAAAAAATTAAAAATAGAACTACTGCATGACTCAACTTTCTCTCTTCTGGGCATATACCCAGAGGAAATGAAATCAGCACTTTGTAGAGATATCTGCACTTCCCTGTTCACCACAGCATAGTTATAATAGCCAAGTTACAGAAACACCCTATGTGTGTGTTAACAGATGAATGGACAAAGGAATTTCAGTATACATACACAATTTGGTATATACACACAATGGATCTTCCTTTACAAAGAAAAACATCTTGCCATATGCAAAAATATGAATGAACCTAGAAGACATTGTGCTAAGTGAAATAAGCTGACACAGAAAAGAAAATAATGCATTGTCTCACTTATATGTGAAATCTCAAAAAAAGTAAAAAAACATAGAAACAGAGAGTAGAATAGTGATTGGGATGGGTGGGAGGGGGAAGGAAATGGACAGATGTAGTTGGAAGGGTACAAACTTGACATTATGTAGGACAACAAGTCTAGAGACTTTTTTTTCTTTATTTTTTATTGTTGACGATTCATTGAGGGTACAATAAAACAGGTTACACTTATTGCATTTTTTTAGGTAAAGTCCCTCTTACAGTAGTGTCTTGTGCCCAAAAGGTGTGGCACACACCAAAGCCCCACTCCCCTCCCTCCTTCCCTCTCTTTGCTCTTCCTTTCTGATTTCATTTCTTTTCTTTTCTTTTTTTTTTTTTAAGGAGAAACTCAACTTTATTGCGTCAAGCAGCCACTTATATAGAGCGTGGGGAAGGGGTGGGAAAAAAAGGCGGGGGATGAGGTGCGTGACAGGGTTGGGTCAATGGCATCTATCTAGGTAGAGGCAGTTTCAGGCTGGGCCTTGCTGAGTCATTGCTACGTGAAAGTAGCTCGATGGATCTACTTCTAGTCAGGCTCGGGAAGTTGCACTAGGCCTCAGGCACATGGCAGGGCCCAACAATTCCCTCTTTTGTTTTTTGTATAGCGGAAAAACATAGCCCCTTTCTTAGGTTGCCTGCTCTTGCAGTTTCAGTCTTACCCGTCATGGGGATAAAAACATCAATGGTTTGGTCCCTGTCTTAGGTTGACTGAACACAGAGTGATCTTACCCGTCTTTGGGTACTATGAATGTAATCCACCATGCAGCCTCTCCATATCCTGTCTTAGGTTGTCCCAGCTCTGGGAGTCTTACCCGTCAATGGTGCTATGGAGAGCGGTGAAGAATAATAGTTAGATTCTTAGTTAATGAGCCGGTGATATTGGACCTTGACCTGATTTAACTGCCTCTAACCTTTTTTAAGGATACAGGGCCAAAGGTGAAGGGTAAATAAGGGTAGCAGGGGAAGAAGGTAGGGTGAAAAACCAAGTAGGCCCGTCCACAGGGGATTTTGTAAAATTTCTTTTCTTCTCTTTTCTAGATCTTCTTGGAGTGTTTTGATCTTGCTTTGCACGATCTCAGATCTGTTGGCATAAAAGTAGCACTTCTCCTGTAAAAATAAACAGATGCCTCCCTTTTTGGCAGTTAATAGGTCTAAACCCCTTCTTGTTGGGGCAAGTATTTAAAGTCTCTTGCCGAATCCCAAATGGGTTTTTTCTGTTTTTTTTTTTTTTTTTTTTTTTTTTTTGTATTATAGATAAAAATATGCACCATAGATGTGGCCCGACCCATTACCCTCCCTCCACCTAAACCTCCCCCCCCTTCCCCTTCCTTGGCCCTTTCCCCATAGTCTTGTGCCATAGTTGGGTTATAGCCTTCATGTGAAAGCTATAGTTTAGCTTCATAGTAGGGCTGAGTACATTGGATACTTTTTCTTGCATTCCTGGGACACTATGCTAAGATGTATATGTTCCAGCTCCATCCATGTAAACATGAAAGAGGTAAAGTCTCCATCTTTCTTTAAGGCTGCATAGTATTCCATGGTATACATGTACCACAATTTGCTAGTCCATTCGTGGGTCGATGGGCACTTGGGCTTCTTCC
>CAUYPK010100166.1:0-18764 GCA_963574355.1 Loris lydekkerianus | reverse complement strand
TTTTTTTTTAGATGTTCTTCCTCTGGCTATGCTCTGTCCCCTTGTCTTCCCAGTAGCTGGGATTACACGACGCCCACCACAACGTCTGGCTGTTATTGACGTTAGTAGAGATGGGGTCTTACTCTGGCTCATTGTTGTTATTGGTCTCGAACCTCTGAGCTCAGGTAATCCACCCGCCTCGGCCTCCCACAGCGCTGGGACTACAGGCATGCGCCACCACGCCTGGCCAAGTAATTGTTATTTTGTAAACACTGAAGCAGAGGTACTTTTTATCCGAAGTTTCTGAGACATTTGACTAATTTTATTAATTTTCATCATCTCCCTGTCTTTTTCTTTAGCAATTTAGAAGTATTTATGAGCTGGGTAGCTTGCCTGAGGCCAAGAGTTCAAAACCAGCCTGGAAACCATCTCTGAAAAAATAATTTAAAATAATTAGTCTGGTGTAGTGGTTTACTCCTGTAGTCCAGCTGCTCAGGATGGTGATGTGACTGGATGGCTTGAAGGGGAGAAGTTTGAGACCCAGTCTCCTTGCAAAAAATAAATGTTTTATGAAATTAGCCTATTTGCTTTTTAACATTTTTACTTCAACTATGTCAAAATTTAAAAACAAAACCATAGGGCAGTGTCTGTGGCTCTGAGTAGGGCATTGGCCTCATATACCAAGGGTGGCGGGTTCAAACCCTGCCCTGGCCAAACTGCAACAAAAAAATAGCTGGGCATTGTGGTGGGTGCCTGTAGTCCCCGCTACTCTAGAGACTGAGGCAAGAGAATCACCTAAGCCCAGGAGTTGGAGGTTGCTGTGAGCTGTGTGATGCCATGGCACGCTACTACTGAAGGCGATAAAGTGAGACTCTGTCTCTACCAAAAAATATATATATATATATATATATATATTTATATATATAATATATAAAACCATAGATCACATTTATATTTATCAACACTTCAAACTACCAGTACATTTCAGTAAGTTGAATTTTTTTTGAAATGAGAGAAGACAGAAGATAAACTATGAGGAATTCATTACAAAAAATAGTTCTCAGAATTGGATACAAAGTTAGTACATATTCAACACAATCTCCTATTATTTATTTATTTATTTATTTATTTTTTGCAGTTTTGGCCAGGGCTGGGCTTAAACCCCTTGTCCCCAGTATGTGGGGTCGGCGCCTTACTCCTTGAGCCACAGGCGCTGCCATCCTATACTTTATACATTCAGAGTAGAATGTTTATAACCCTACTTTTCTGAATCATTAAATTTTATTCAAGTAAAGACTGTATTAAATGTGGTTTGTATTCTTACTGACAGTTGGTTATCCATTTTTGACTTAAATTCTCATTCTTTGACCATTTTGGTTAAAGATTAAATAGCACTTTAACTTACAAAGTTATAGCTATATAGTTCCAGTTCTGTAGGCTCAGAAAGCCTTAATTTTCCTATCTTTGAAATGGTCAGAGTGGTTGTGAGGATTAAATAATTTAACATACAAAAACGGCTCGGCCCCTGTGGCTCAAGCAGCTAAGGTGCCAGCCACATATACCTGAGCTGACGCCTTCAAGTTCAGCCAGGGCCTGCCGAACAACAATGGTGGCTGCAACCGAAAAATAGCCAGGCGTTGTGGCCGGCGCCTGTAGTCTCTGCTATTTGGGAGGCAGAGGCAAGAGAATCGCTTGAGCCCAGGAGTTATTTGGAGGTTGCTGTGAGCTGTGATGCTATGGCACTCTACCCAGGGTGACAGCTTGAGGCTCTGTCTCAAAAAAAAAAAAAAAAAAAAGCACTTAAATCATAATGCTGGTACATTATGTCAGTTTATTCTTACATTTTTGTTTATCCAAAGAATAGAAGAAAAATTCTTGTTTTTATGATTTTTAAATTTATTATGATTTAGTCTAAAGTCAGACAACATTCTTTATATACTGGCAGGCTAGAAGAAAGTCAAGAATTTTTAAAGGCTGAATTTTAACTTTACTCTTTTCTGATTAAACACCTTTCTCTGTGAATAGTTTGATTTCCTTTGTAGTAAATATATTTTTCCTTTTCTTTATTTTTGAGACAGAGTCTCAAGCTGTTGCTCTGAGTAGAGTGCTGTGGTGTCATAGTGCACAGCAACCTCAGGCTAAAGCAATCCTCTTGCCTCAGCCTCCTGAGTAGCTGAGACTACAGGTGCCCACCACAATGCCTGGCTATTTTTTGTTGTTGCAGTTGTCATGGTTGTTTTAGAAGGCCTGGCCTGGGTTTGAACCCTCAGCCCCCGTGTATGTGGCCTGTGCCCTACCCACTGAGCTTTGGGCACCAGCTAAATCTGTTTTTCTTGACTGGTCTATCCCTAGCCCAAACATTCACAATATGATTATATTAATAATTAGTACAAGGGAGATGATTTCTGGATGCTTTAGTTAGCCATTCTTTGTCACTTAGACTCTGCAACTGGAAATTGAGGCTATTGACAAGATAATATATGAGAATATCTCACACTAGTATTTTAAATTATATTATATACTAAGTTTGGTTATTGTTTTGGTACAGTGGAATTGTTAGCCTTTGACTTTTGCTTATTCCAGGTACAGATCTCAGGTGATTATTATAACATTAGTTATAATAGCTACATGTCAGGCATTATCCAGAGTATTTTATATAGATTAATTAATTTACTCGTTTGGCAGATATTTATTGTCTACCACGTTTCATACACATAATCTCATTTAATCCACACCACACTCATGAAGTAGGTTTCTGGTTTATTATTTTAGTCCCATTTTATAGATGAGGAGCTGATGCACACAAGCTAGGTATCTTGTCCAGTGTTGAGGGTCAGGGTTAGGATTTTTTTTTTTTTTTAATTTTTAATCTGTTCATTTTTTTCTTTTTTTGTAGAGACAGAGTCTTAGTTTATGGCCCTCAGTAGGGAGCTGTGGCGTTACAGCTTACAGCAACCTCCAACTCCTGGGCTTAGGCGATGTTCTTGCCTCAGCCTCCCAAGTAGCTGGGACTACAGGCACCTGCCACAACGCCCAGCTATTTTTTTTTTTTTTTTTTTTTATTGCAGTTTGGCTGGGGCTGGGTTTGAACCCGCCACCCTTGTTATATGGGGCTGGTGCACTACCCACTGAGCCACAAGTGCTGCCCAGAATTTTTATTTATTTTATTTATTTATTTTTTAAGAATGCCAGTTGCTGAAATCTTGGCATGAATTATTTCTTTGCTAGATTTTTATCTTTGGGAGGAGGACAGTAATCAAATTTTGAAGTCTCTGGTAAATTACAGGCCACAGTCAAGGAGATTAGAACAGGATGTGATAAGCTAAACTAGGATTGTTTTCTCATCCCTAACCCATCTCTTGAAAAAAAATTCCACAAAACAACAAATAGTATTCAAAGTCTTTCTTTTGGAGAATCTCAGTACACCAAAACCAGTATGAATCAAATGTAAATTTTTAAGGTGAATGGATATAAATAACTGTATTAAATACTGGCCTTCAGGGGTACTCTGAAATCAAATGTTAATGCAAGTATGATAATTTAAATATTTAAATTAGATAATTTTAGTTGTTTTCCAGGACTCTTTAGTATCATTTTGCTGCTTTTGCACAAATCTGGTGTGATATTTCAGATTTTCAGTTTTGCTACTGTGTAGTTTCATGGTCATCTTGGGGAGGGCGAAGGGTAACTGTGAAGTATTATGACTGATACTTAAAAACATCTAAAGTAAACTCTCCCAAATAGAAGCTGTATAGTTATTTATTATTTTTTGAGACAGTCTCACTATGTTGCTCTGTGGCAACATAGCTCACAGCAACCTTAAACTCTTGGACTCAAGTGATTCTCTTACCTCTGCCTCCCAAGTAGCTGAGACTAGAAGGCACCCACCGCAATGCCTGGCTATTTTTAGAGACGGGGGTCTTTCTCTGGCTCAGGCTGGTCTTGAACTCCTGAGCTCAAGCAATCCACTCACCTCGGCCTTCCAGTGAGCTAGGATTACAGGCGTGAACCACACCTGGCCTGTATTTTGATGAGTTTTCCAAGTTGTGAGCTATTTGAATTTGTCTTTCCAGCATATTACACATTCTTAATTCTAATTAAGTCTTCATTTTGGGAGGAATTTATTTATTTATTTATTTTTTAGAGACAGAGTTTCACTTTGTGTCATGGCGTCCCAACTCACAGTAACCGTCAACTCCTGGGCTTCAGTGATTCTCTTGCCTCAGCCTCCTGAGTTGCTGGGGCTACAGGTGCCCACTACAACGCCCGGCTATTTTTTGTTGCAGTTTGGCCAGGGCCAGGTTTGAGTCCTCGGTATATGGGGCCAGCACCCACCCCACTCACTGAGCCATAGACACCACCTTTATTTATATATATTTTTGAGAGGGATTACTATGTCACCTTCCATAGAGTGCTATGGCATCACAGCTCACAGCAACTTCCAACTCTTGGGCAGTTCTCTTGCCTCAGCCTCCCGAGTAGATGGGACTATAGGCGCCCACTGTGACACCAGGCTATCTTTTTGTTGCAGTTTGGCTGGGGCCAGGTTTGAACCTGCTACCCTGGGTATATGGGGCCAGCACTCCACTCACTGAGCTACAGACGCCACCTTTATTTATATATATTTTTGAGAGGGATTACTATGTCACCCTCCATAGAGTGCTGTTGTGTCACAGCTCACAGCAACCTCCAACTTTTGGGTGGTTCTCTTGCCTCAGCCCCCTGAGTAGCTGGACTATAGGTGCCCACTGTGACACCAGGCTATTTTTTTGTTGTAGTTTGTCCGGGGCCGGGTTCGAACCTGCTACCCTGGGCCAGCACCCTACCCACTGAGCCACCGGCACTGCCCTTGGGAGGAATTTATGTTTAACATCCAGAGATAGGCAAGTGTGGAGAATGAAGTAAGTGATCAACATTGTTTTTGGTCACAATGAGATGTAATTTTAAAAGACCGAGATTAGAGTTTTTATGTTTGGAGGCCTGTCTTTCAGAATCCTAATGGCGGTTCAAAAACATTTTGGGACTTGTCTGTGTGATTGAAAAGAGGGTCTTGCTTCATAAGATTACTCCTTTGAATAACAGCACTTATTCTGGACTTCTATAAAAATTGTGGCTTGCATATAACTTGTTTAAGTTGTATTATGGTTGATTTGGAATTCTCTTAATGGAACCATAACCTTGTATTAATAGCACTGTGATCTTACTTATAATCTTAAAAAAATTACAGCCTAGGCCAAGCACAATGGCTCAAGCCTGTAATCCTAGCACTCTAGGAGGCTGAGGCAGGTGGATTGCTTGAGCTCATGAGTTGGAGACCAGCCTGAACAGGAGCGAGACCCCCATCTCTACTAAAAATAGAAAAAATAGGCCTGATGCCTGTAGCTCAGAGGTTAGGATGCCAGCCACATAACACCGGGGCTGGCTGGATTGAACCCTGACTGGGCTGCTAAACAATAATGACAACTACAACAAAAAAATAGCTGGGCATTGTGGTGGGCATCTGTAGTCCCAGCTACTTGGGAGGTTGAGGCAAGAGAATCACTTAAGACAGAGAGTTTGAGGTTGCTGTGAGCTGTGATGCTACTGCACTCTACGGAGGGGGACATAGTGAAACTTTTTTTTTTTTGTCTAAAAAGGAAGCATTTTTAGTATGCTCACAGGCAAATCTGTATAGGCACAGATTTGAACTTTATTATAATGGGTAAAATATTTTCCTGACCCGCTTATACCATGAATTTATTTGTATAGGCTTTAGTAGATGGCGAAATGGTATCATTCACCTTGATCTGACAGCATTTTCCTGATTCTAAGCATAAAGAGATCTCTGGTTTTATTCAGTTTCAAATTAATTTGAAACAGTAAATGGTGAGTAATATAAGTGAAGCTACTTTTTGGCTCTTTAAACCTTTTAACAGCTTTATCACAAATGTGCTATCTCTTCCTAATTATCTGGGGATGGTTATCTGATTTAGGCCATTTTAGTTGGTTGATTGTATCTTAGATCCAATGAATGAGCAGCTCATTTAAGTTTTATAATTGAAATTTTCCTAAGAATTCTGTCATTGGGGACTTATAATGAAACCTAACATTTATTGACTTCTATATGCCAGCTAGTACTTTTTATATCTTTATTTAATTTCTATCTAACAAACCTTTAGAGTAGATACTATTATTATCCCCATATTATAAGATGAAAAACTAAGTCCTTCAGATGTGAGATTAGTTTGCTCCAGGTTGTTGCCATGCTGGGACTTGAGCTGGAGCTTACTCTTGAACATTATATTGTTCAAAGCAGAATACATAATTTTATGAACTATGTATATTACTTCCTGAGTAAATGAGGTCAACATTGTCTTTTTTCCTACAATAGGAAGATACCATGTTTAGATCTTGATGGACTTAAAGATTCATTAAATGTCCTTAAAATGGAAGACTTTACAAAGTATATGGAAGTTAGTAAAATGTAGAGGATACTTATAGAGATACTTAGAAGTTTAGTCAGGCTGTATAATGAAGTAATGGACTCTGGTAGGTTTAAATCGGGTTGTATAATTTCTACTACAGCTTTATTGGAGTGCAATATGATATATATATATATATTTTTTAGGCAGAGCCTCAAGCTGTTGCCCTGGGTAGAGTGCCTGTGGCATCACAGCTCACAGCAACCTCCAATTCCTGGGCTCAAGTGATTCTCCTGCCTCCACCTCCCAAGTAGCTAGGATTACAGGCTCCCACCACTATGCCCAGGTATTTTTTGGTTGCAGCTGTCATTGTTGTTTGGTGGGCCTGGGCTGGATTCGAACCCACCAGCTCAGGTGTATGTGGCTTGTGCCTTAGCCACTTGAGCCATAGGCGCCGAGCCATATTCTTAATATAATTAGATAAAATTAGACATTTTCCAACATTTGCCAAAATAATTTCTGTAGGAACTTGAGGACTGATGATTCCTTGTTTTCTTTTGAGACTAGATGTTAAAGACAGTTTTAAAGAGACTGTCAGAATCTTAAAAAACATGGTGGAAAAATATTAATAGAGGGGAGGGTAGTGAGGCAGTTAATGAAGCATGGAGAAATAAGAACATAATAAAGTAACTGACGGATAAAATTCCAGATTATGATGAGAGGCAAGTACAGTGGGAACACAACAGCACTATTCGGAGGTAGATGACTGTTTACTCAGTGGTTACAACCCAGAAGGATGAGAAAATCTGTTCAGGGAAGAGAGTAGAGAAGAGACAAGGAGCACTGGCTTTGCTTACATTTTTGGTAAGTTTCACATCACATTTAAAAGCCAGCAGTTTTGTTAATTCTGTTTAGGTTACAGTATTATTTTTTAGTCAACCCAGGACTGATTTGGAGAAAACAGAAAGACAAAAGAAGTGTTACATATAGGTCTTGTTTGTAAAAAATTTAAAATTCTAATTGGAGAGATAGTACTTAGTTTTTGAAATATTTTTATAACAATATTGGACCATATAGAAATGTCAAAGTGGGGCGGCACCTGTGGCTCAGTGAGTATGGCACTGGCCCCATATACCGAGGGTGGGTTCAAACCCGGTCCTGGCCAAACTGCAACAATAAAATAGCCAGGAGTTGCAGTGGGCCCCTATAGTCCTAGCTACTCGGGAGGCTGAG
This sequence comes from Loris lydekkerianus, assembly GCA_963574355.1. Classification (NCBI taxonomy): domain Eukaryota; kingdom Metazoa; phylum Chordata; class Mammalia; order Primates; family Lorisidae; genus Loris; species Loris lydekkerianus. Next base: position 11,151 of record CAUYPK010100166.1, on the reverse strand, counting down.
GCAAGAGAATCACCTAAGCCCAAGAGCTGGAGGTTGGTGTGAGCTGTGACGCCACAGCTCTACCAAGAGTGACAAAGTGAGGCGCTGTCTCAGAAAAAAGAAATGTCAAAGTGGTGCCATGCCTGTGGCTCAGTGAGTAGGGGGCCGGCCCTATATATCGAGGGTGGCGGGTTCAAACCCAGCTCCAGCCAATCTGCAGCAAAAAATAGCTGGGCATTGTGGCGGGCACCTGTGGTCCCAGCTACTTGGGAGGCTGAAGCAAGAGAATTGCCTAAGCCCAAGAGCTGTAGATTGCTGTGAGCTGTGACGTCACAGTACTCTACTGGGGGCAACAGGATGAGACTCTGTCTCTTAAAAAAAAAAAAAGAAATGTCAAAGTGGTAGATTAGTGGTTCCTGTGCATAGGTTTTATAAACCCATTTCAAGAGCCTTTTATTTTCCAAATAAGGCTATGAAAATGAAAAACAACCCTTATGTCTAATACTATCTACCATTTTATAAGAGATGGACCATTTTATGTTTCTCTTTATTTTTATGTTTATTTATTTGTTTATTCATTTGAAACAGAGGCTCACTGTGTTGCCCTTGCCAGTGCTAGGGCATCATAGCTCACAGCAACCTCAAACTCTCAGGCTTGAGCAGTCTTCTTGCCTCAACCTCCCATGTAGCTGGTACTATATAGGCACTGGCCATGACACCTGACTGCCTTTTTTTTTTTTTTTTTTTCCCTATTTTTAATAGAGATAGGTCTCACTTTTGCTCAGGCTGGTCTCAGACTCATGAACTCAAGCAGTCCACCTGCCTCAGCCACCAAGAGTGTTAGGATTATAGATACGAGCCCCTATACCTGGCCTTCTCTTTTTTTGAGATGGACCATTTTATAGTAGTTGTTTTTTTTAAAGGCAAAGTCTTAAGATTGCCCTAGGACAGAATGCTGTGGTGTCATCATAGCTCACAACAACCTCAAACTTTTGGGCTGAAGCTATCCTCTTGCCTTGATGCCCCATCAGCTAGGACTGCTGGGACTACAGGTGCCCACCACAACATCTGGCTAGGAGATGGACCATTTTAAAAAGGAAAAAGGGTATCATCTCAGATTAAAGGAATTTTGCATATTCAATAGTTTAGCCTTATTAAAAATTTAGTATTCTTTGGGGAAAATACCATTGACTAGAATGCTGAAGGAGATTTGTTGTTACATTGTGCCACTTCTGTTGAAACAACAGGTTTTTTTCTTGTGTGTGTGTGTGTGTGGTTTTTTTTTTTTTTTTTTGAGATAGTCTCATTTTGTCGCCTTTGGTAAAGTGCCCATGGCATCATAGCTCACAGCAAGCTCAAACTCTTAGACTTAAGTGGTCCTCTTTGTCTCAGCCTCCTCAGTAACTGGGACTACAGGCGTCCGCCTCATGCCCAGCTATTTTTTTAGAGACTGGGTCTGCTCTTGTCAGGCTGGTCCAGGACTCCTCACCTCAAGCAGTCCACCCACTTTGGCCTCCCAGGGTGCTAACTAGGATTACAGGTGTAAACCACTGCACCTTACTTTTTTTTTGTGTGTGTGTTTTCGAGGTAGTGCCTCCCTCCGTCACCCAGGGCTAGAATGAAGTGTTTGCCATCACAGTTCACTGCAATTTCAGACTTCTGGGCTCAAGTGATTTTCCAGTCTCAGCCTCCCAAGTAGTTTACTGAGATTAATCTGGCCTGAAGTGTTGCGTGAGAGCTTCCTACAGGCAGTTAGACTAGAGTTTTCCAATGATGGATGGATAGAAGTTGAATAGGCAGAAAGGAAGGGAATGATTTTCTGGGCTAGGGCAAAACAAGGACAAAGGTACTGAGATTAGAATAAATTTATATGATCATATTATTGAGAATACTCATTTGATCCAATAATAGAATTTAGGTTAAGGACTAGAAGGAAGTAAGATTAGTGAGATAGTGTTCATTCATATTATGAATAGCCTTAACAGTCATTCTGAGGAATTTGGACTTAATCTTGCTAACATTTGGAAATTATTGAAGGTTAATAAATTGGACAGTGACTCAAGGAACTTGGAATTATGGTCTGAATAATCAGAAGGTGTTAATGTAGATTAATAGAAAGGAGGGCAGTTAAGGATTTTTTTTAGAATGTTAGCTATGAACACTATCCAGGCATGCATTTCATGGGTCGAGTGAAAAAAAAAAAAGGAGTACTGTATATTGGAGAAGTTTTGGAGAAGAAATAGGTTGGACTCAATGATACAAAGAAGGAGAGAAAGTAAAGGTAACTCTGAGATTATGAGATAGGTAGAATTTGTGATGTAGTTAAAATTTGTGACGGCAGTTAACTGAAGTTGGGAAAGAGGGCAAGATATAACCTCTCTCTTTTGCCCTCAAATTCTCTGCTAACTACATTACTCTGTATCTGTGTGCTTTTATAACTCTTTATTTGAGAGATGTTGAGATTCTCTGAAATTTCCCTAGGATTAAGCTACCCGTTAAAAGATCTCATTTATTTGGAAGTTGTCAAAACTTCAAACCACAAAACATTGTGTAAGTTCTTGTTATGGAAATTATACTCTAATAAATACCACCATCATAGTTAACTATCTGGTGGAGAGGAATTTTTGGAATGCATTTGTTATTTTAGATTTTTTTTGTTTAACACAATTTGTCCTGTGTATTTTAATAGCAGTCGATATAGCAATAAACTGTGGTTCAGCTTGGATGGTTAATTTATAATGATTTTATAATAGTTAAAATAAGTCTTCTGTTATTACAGCATGTTGTGGTAGAATATTATCTACCATTTCTTTAGCATCTGCTATGTAAATAGATACTTGAAATGTGATAATACTCACCTGCCTAATGAAATAGGTACTATATATATATATATATATATATATATTTTTTTTTTTTTTTTTTAAATAGAGATAGAGTCTCACTTTATGGCCCTTTGGTAGAGTGCCGTGGCATCACACAGCTCACAGCAACCTCCAGCTCCTGGGCTTAAGCGATTCTCTTGCCTCAGCCTCCCAAGTAGCTGGGACTACAGGCGCCCACCACAATGCCCAGTTATTATTTTTTTTTTGTTGTTCTTGCAGTTTGGCCGGGGCTGGGTTTGAACCCGCTATCCTTGGCATATGGGGCTGGCGCCCTACTCACTGAGCCACAGGCGCCGCCTGAAATAGGTACTATTATTCCTATTTTACTGATGAAGAAACTAAAGCTCATAGAGGTTTAAAAAATGTCCCTGAACTGACTGGTAGAGTTAGAATTCTAGACTGATGACCTCAAAGCCCATGTTCTTTCTATTTATCCTTGGATTAGATATCATAAGAATAGGAGTAAAGATTATTTGGAACTAGAGTCTTTGAAAAAAAAAAAAAAAAAAGAGGAATGAAGAGTGTGTCAGTTAAGATGATTAATTAGATAGTAATTAAAATCATTGAAGTTCTGCCCAAATATTAACTGGTATTATCTATCCTTGTCTGTGTGTGCAAGGCATCGAAGTATGATTACTAGCCCTAGTTCTAGTCATATGGCATTCATTTATCTTTTGGATGATGTCCCTCTTATCCTTTTGTAGAACTCTCAACAAATCCTTATTAAAAACAAATGGCCAATTCAAAAACAAACACAAACAGTTGACATAGTTCAGCAAATTGCTAGTTTTGGCAAATGAAATTAAAGGATGTTTCAGGGTCCAGCTTCTAGGAAAGTGGGTTTTGAAGATCATCCCACTAGAAAATGTAGAGCTAGTTAGTAGTGAAGACTCTTTGTCTATGGTACCCAGCACTTTTTTTGTATACTCTTTTTGTTTCTCCCATCCTCTGTAGCCATAAATTTTTTTTTAGAGACAGAATCTCACTTTGTTGCCCTTGGTAGAGTGATGTGGTGTCACAGCTCACAGCAACCTCCAGCTCTTGGGCTTAGGCGATTCTCTTGGCCTCAGTCTCCCGAGTACCTGGGACTACAAGCGCCCAGCACAACACCAGGCTATTTTTTGTTGCAATTTGGCTGGGGCTGGGTTTGAACCTGCCACCCTGGGTATATGAAGCTGGCATCCTACCCACTGAGCCACAGGTGCCACCCCATAAAATTTCTTTTTTTTTTTTTTTTTTGAGACAGAGTCTCACTATGTTGCCCTAGGTAAAGCACTGTGACGTCATAGTTCACAACAGCCTCCAACTCTTAGGCTTAAGCAATTCTCTTGCCTCAGCCTCTCAAGTAGCTGGGACTACAGGTGCCTGCCACAATGCCCGGCTATTTTTTTTTTTTTTTTTTTTGTTGTTGTTGTTGTCATTGTTGCTTAGCAGGCCCTGGCTGGGCCACCAGCCCCAGTGCATGTGGCTGGCACCTTAATCACTGAGCTATGGGTGCCAAGCCAGTCATAAAATTCTTTAACTTACCCTTCTTCTTCTTTGCCATTGATACTTATTTCAAAGTTCTATCTTTTGCCTCAATATTATAAAATTCAGCTCTACTCCTTTCCACCTAGTTCCTATGTCCCTTTAACCAGCCATTTCTACTGGGTGTGGTAGAACCTGTGTACAAATGTGAGCAAAGTCCTAGATTCTTTATATGTATACATACACACACACACACACACACACACACACACATATATATTTTTGAGATAGAGTCTGTGTTGCCCTTAATAGAGTACTATGGCATCACAGCTCACAGTAACCTCCCAACTATTGGGCTTAAGTGATTCTCTTGCCTCCGCCTCTCAAGTAGCTGTGGCTACAGGGGCCTGCCACAACACCTGGCTATTTTTTGTTGCAGTTGTCATTGCTGTTTAGCTGGACAGGCCTGGGTTCAAACCTGCCACCCTCTGTGTCTGTGGCTGGCGCCGTAACCACTGTGCTATGGGCGCTGTAACCACTGTGCTACGGGCGCTGTAACCACTGTGCTACGGGTGCTGAGCCAGTTCTTAGTATTTTTCTTCCAGTATTTCTCTTATTTCCTAACCCATAACTGAAAACAAGGCCTTTTCTGTAATGAATCCTATTATTTCTGTTTTTGCTTGCTGAATCCACTGTAACTCCTTGCACAGGGAGGGGAGCAATCAATGTATTTTGTTCTAGTCTTTTGCTATCCCGTATTGTTCTGCCATTTTTACACAGCTTCTAGTTATTCAGAGTGTTTTTATTGTTTTTGTCTGATCACTTTTAGGATCCACATTGATTAATTTTCTTGTCTATCGCATCCCTTAGTATTCACTTTGACTAGGACTTTATTTTTATCAATTACCTTTCTCTTTTGCATCTTCAGTCTTTTGCAGCTTCACTCTATATTGAGTCCTTCCTTTCAGACTACAGATACAAGGGTCTCTTCTGTCTGAAAACAAATAAATAAAATCCCTCTACCTTTTTATTTCTTTGAATTATCTTTCCCCCTTTTTACTTGCTAAACATTTAAAAAAAATGGCATTCTGTATACTTTTTCTTTTATATTCACTCTTTTAACACCTTTCCTATCTTGTTTCTGTCCTGGACACTACTGTAAATGCACTTTCAAGAGACCCAGTATCCATATATTTAGGCATTTTCATAGCCTTCGTCTTCCTTAATCTCTGCAATATTTAAGTTGTTGATCATCTTACTTGAACCTCTCTTTGACTAGGAGTTAAAAATATATATGTTTGACCCCTTCTGGCCTGGTGAACCAATTTTGCCTGGCATTTGGCTGCTTGTTGGATTCTGGTGTTCATCTTGTGGCCTGTACTGACTAGCAGAAAAGGGGTGGAGCAGGTTGGCACAGTGCATCTTATAGTGCTCTCTGTACCCTGTGGACTTTAAAGTAAATAATTGATTTGACTTGCCCGTCTTCCTGTTCTTTCTTTTTCTCTCTCCTTGATCCTGCTGTGGCTTGTGTGTAAAATGGATTGCCCACTTCTGTTCTTGACTCTGGTTAAATATTATAATATATAAAAACAGTCCTTTTTTTTTTTTTTGTTTTTGAGACAGAGTCTCTCTATGTCACCCTAGGTGGAGTACTGTGGCGTTACAGCTCACAGCAACCTCCAACTCTTGGGCTTCAGTGATTCTCTTGCCTCAGCCTCCCAAGTAGCTGGGACTACAGGTGCCCACAATGCCTGGCTATTTCTTAGTTGTAGTTGTCATTGCTGTGTGGCAGACCTAGGCTGGGTTTGAACCCTCCAGCTCTGGTGTATGTGGCTGGCGCCCTATCCTCTGAGCTGTAGGCGCCAAGCTTCTGTTTTCAGAGCAGACTTTTGGAAAGTGTAATATGAATTAAGTCCTTTGGTAAACTCGTCAGATTTTAAATGCTCTAATAATTTTGGGAAAGTTTAATGAATATCAGTTAGCGACCTTAATGGGAAAATTTTTGTGGGTTCTCTTTTACTTTAGTATGGTTTTCATGGAAAACTATTTCTGAAAAAACAGATGAAATTCTACCACAAAAAAGTATGCTGAGAATCTCACTATGATAGAATTCTAAAGTTCCACTTTATTTTCATGAGTATTTGCTACAATAACATTACACTGTGACAATTCCCTAGGGTTTATTAGAATTTTAACTTGAATTTGCCAAGACAGTTTCAGAAAGTTGCCGAGATAGCTGGGAAGTAGTAACACGAACAAATCTGAGTTAGGCTAATACAAATTTAGTGGAGTAAATTTTTGAGATGACCTGATTTTTTGAGAAGGAAACAATACTGAGAAATGGCCACTTTTTTTGTTGTGCTGCATTATGTGATCTTCGACAACTTGCTTCCTGGATTTCTTTTCTGCCTTTAGAGATTTGAGTCATTCTCGGTCCTCAGATGTTTATCACCTTCCCTGAGAAGAAATGGAATTACTCAGCTCAGAGAGATAATAAAGAGCTTTGGATACAGTCTAGAGGTTCTGGTTCAGTCTTTGTTGTTATCTACCTATATATGAACTTGAGTAAGTCACAAGTTACCTTACCCTATGGGTTTAGATTTGTCAAATAAAAAAGTAGAATAAATAATTTCTAAGAAGATGTTACTTTAATCAGGGTGTTTTGGGCTAGATGTGGTGGCTTACATCTGTAATCCTAGCACTCTGGCAGGCTGAGGTGGGTAGGTGGATTGAGCTGAGGAGTTCGAGACCAGCTTGATCAAGGGCAAGACTCTGTCTCTACTAAAAATAGAGAAACTAGCCAGGCATTGTGGTGGGTGCCTGTAGTCCCAGCTACTTCTGAGGCTGAAGCAAGAGGATTGCTCAAGCCCAAGAGTTCGAGGTTGCTGTGAGCTACCAGGCCATGGTACTCTACCCAGGGTGACAGCGTGACAGTCTGTCTCAAAAAAAAAAAAAAAAAAAAAAATCCAGGGTGTTTTTTTTTTTTTCGAGACAGAGCCTCAAGCTAGCACCCTGGGTAGAGTGCTGTGGCATCACAGCTCATGGCAACCTCCAACTCTTGGGCTCAAGCGATTCTCCTGCCTCTGCCTCTTAAGCAGCTGGGACTACAGGCATCTGCCACAATACCCAGCTGTTTTTTGGCTGCAGCTATTTTTTGGTTCATTATTGTTTGGTGGGCTGGGCTGGATTTGAACCCGCCAGCTCAGGTGTATGTGGCTGGTGCCTTAGCCCCTTGAACCACAGGCGCCAAGCCATAATTCAGGGTGTTTTGATTAGAAAAAGTTATTTTACTAATGGAATCAGAAATGTGACAGTTTATGTTGAGAGAGAGAGTTTGCAATATTGTCATCACATGTAAGAAAGACAATGTAACCATAAATTAAAAATGGTAGAGTAGATGCTCACAACAGCAGCAATGTTAGTTGTATGGATTATAAATTTACTGGAAAATATTATCAAGGTAAGGAGACTCTGAAATGTGAAATTCAATATATACACTCACTCCAAGATTACATGATAGCTTTGAGGCAGAAAATTTTTAGATGTTTGTTTACATGGCAAATGGGTAAAATGTCAAAGAAAAGTGAAGTAATAGTTACAGTAATAACTAAGGATGTTTTCTTAGCCCTTCATATGTGCCAGCCACTATTCTGAGATGAGTTTGTGATGCATGTAGTTCTTAAATTCCATGTTGTAGATATAATCTCCATTATACACATGAGGACTGAGACACAGTTAAGTAACTTGATCATACTACTGTTAAATGACGCCAGAGCCTCCACATAAATTTATCTGTTACGGGTTAATCTCAATGCATAAAGATGATATATGATAATGGAACTATGAATTCAAATATTTGTTTAATGTAACAAGGTTATGTTTGTTTCCTTAAGCTGTATTCTAACATGCTGCATTACACATTACAAATGTTAATTTAATAATGTATACATACTCTTTATTGGCCCAAATGGCCTGGGTTTGAATTCCAGCTCTACCATACAATGTTTGTGTAAATGGAAATGGAACTCTATTTTTCTGAGCCTCAGTTTGCTTATCTAAAAAATGGGATAAAGGACACATGTAGTGGCTCACGCCTGCAATCCTAGTACTCTGGGAGGCTGAGGCAGGTAGATTGCTTGAGCTCAGGAGTTTAAGACCAGCCTAAGCAAGAACAAGACCTGGTCTTTAAAAATAGCTGGGTGTTGTGGTGTGCACCGTATAGTGTCAGCTACTGGGGAGGTTGAGGCAAGAAAATCACTTGGTGTTTGAGGTTGCTGTGAGCTGTGATGCCATGGCACTCCACCAAGGGTGATGAAGTGAGACTGTCTAAAGAAAAAAAACAAAACAAAACAGGGTTAATATTGTCTGCCTCATAGGATTATTGTGAGAAATAAGTTGTTTTATGCAAAGAAATTAAAATGAAATGAACTGAACACAATAACTGTTTACTTTTTTTTTTTTTTTTTTTTCTTTTTTCAGTTTCTGGCCAGGGCTGGGTTTGAACCTACCACCTCCGGCACATGGGGTCGACGCCCTACTTCTTTGAATCACAGGTGCCACCATTAATAACTGTTTACTTTTAATAATAATAAGCTATTATCATTACATATGCTTTTAAGTTTTTCGAGTACTTTAGTGCTGCCTTCAAAGAGCATTTCTGTGAGCGAAGTAGGATCTAGTACCTGTTATATTTAGTCCCATTTTATAAATTAGAAATCCTTAAAGGAACTTGTTTAAGGATACCAGAATAAAATTAAAAGGAAGAAAATTGAAAAGATTATTTAACCCCAGTCTGAAAGAGGAAAAAAATGGTTTGGGGATGTAATAGTTGCCTCTTATATAAGTAGGACTAGCTTATGATGTTTGGAAAGAGTGAAAATCTTTCCTAGCTACTCATTGCTTCTTCTGGTCTTTGATTTTCCTCTGCTTTCCTAGAGGGTAGGTGGAGAGGATGTTGCTGCGTCATTCTTAAGTTCTAGTCTAGCCATGTAGCAAGTTGAGAAACCGTATTTGAAGGATTTGGATTTGCTGGGAAGTGAGACGACAGCTTACCTTTTCTGTGTGGAAAACAAGATAGAGTGAGTGGGAGACATGCGCTACTGGTATGATCTATTGCTGTCATGTGATTTGTTTCACTTACAGATTTAACTCTTGAACTGCTTCAACAGAATTTTATTCTTCCTGCATTTGCTTGAGGCATTTTTTTAGGGTCTAAGTGCTTCTAGATTTGAGGGTTTTTTTCTTACAGCATTATGTTGCTTGATATCTCTCAGCTGTCGGCACCTGATTTTGCTGCAGTATGTACTGCATGATCTCTGCATTGCTGTAACCAGATCTTGCTCAGACTTACTCTTTCCGTCTCTTTGATGAAAAGATTTCTTTGCATCTTTCACTCAGGCAGTCTGCTATATGGCGCATTGGAGGCTCTTCCGTATCCTTTGGAAAAACCTAAAGAAAAAAGTGTGTTTGAGAGATCACCTTGTGTTGGGATTTCTTTTGGCTAGACACATTTCTCTGGCTATAGCCTTCCTGCCATTACATCTAATACATAGAAATAGTGTCTTTAGCCAGTGTATAAAGTACCTATTCAAGCAAGGAACTACTACCATACTAGTCACAGGAAATGCGGGGTGTCTAAGAATTGATGCATATTGGATTAGATTGAGTAATGATTGAAGATAAAGAGAACAATATATCATCTTGGAAGAGAGCTTTAGGATAAGGCAGTTCTGCCTTTTATTACCATTGTAACCCAGAGCAAATTGCTTAATCTCCTTGAACCCCTGATGAGTACTTCTCATTAGTAAAATAGAAGTACTAATAACCCTCGTTCTTAAGGTTGTTTGAAGGGTTAAATGCACTAATGTAACACTTAACAGAATGTATGGGTGTATGTGAGCTGCTAGTAACCTTTCTGAAGTTGTTCTCATGAAAATTGGAATATTGGTACTTATCTTGGGTTTCTTATAAAGGTTATGTAGAGAGCCTAGCATTATAGGTATTATACAGGATAAAAATCCTAGAGGGACATTTATGGTGAAGAATATGTACAAAAAACAATTGCAACAATTGAAATACTATGCATTATTTCTTCGGAAGAAATGAACCACCACCCAAGTCATACCGTCAGTAGTAACTAGTAAGTGCTTCTTCAGTAATCTGTTTGAATTACTCTGGCGGTGCTGAATATGTGCATTTCCAATTATATTTTGCCCACTATCCATTATTTCTTTAATTTATCTCAAAGTCCAGTTTCTGTTTCTTTCTTTTTTTTTTTTTTTTTTTTTTTTTAGACATAGTCTCAGGCTGTCACCCTGGGTACAGTGCTGTGGTGTCATAGCTCACAGCAAACTCCAACTTGGACTCAAGTGATCCTCTTGCTTCAGTTTTTCTATTTTTAGTAGAGACGGGGGTCTCAAGGATGTACAAATGTTTTTGTTACATGAGCCTTTTGTGATGCCCGTGTCAGGGCTGTAATTGTGCCTGTCACCCTAAATAGTGTTCCTTATACCTGTTAGGTAGGTTTTTGCCCCTCCCCCCTTCTTGCTTGATTTCCAATATGTTTGCTTCCCTCTGCTGTGCACATATATGTCCATGAGTTAGTTCTAATTTATTAGAGAGTACACATGGCGGCCATTCTTGAAATACATTGCTTAGCATAATCCAGGGGTGGCGAACACGTGGCTAGAGCCGCATGCGGCTCCCGGCCAAAATGAATTTCAGCTCTTTGCCTCTTATCATTATTTTGTATACTGTGGCTCTTTGCCAAGTTTGGATTTTGTTATGCTGCTTCTGAGGAGGGACCTCTGAGGAGCGATCTCCG
>CAUYPK010100165.1:0-12182 GCA_963574355.1 Loris lydekkerianus | reverse complement strand
ATAAAATATTCACCCAGGCCGATTTCTTCAATGGTATGACTCTGACAAAGAGTTGATAAGCAGAATCTGCAGAAAACTCAAATTAATCAACGTAAAGGAGCAAACAATCTCACCTACCACTGGGCAAGAGATATGAATAGAACCTTCTCTGAGGAAGACAGACAAATGGGTAACAAATATTTGAAAAAATGGTCCTTGTCCCTTATCATCAGAGAAATGCAAATCAAAATCACCCTGAGTCAGGGGTCCTCAAGCTTTTTAAACAGGGGGCCAGTTCACTGTCCCTCAGACTATTGGAGGGCTGGACTATAGTTAAAAAACAAACAAACAAACAAACAAAAAACTATGAACAAATTCCTATGCACAATGCACATATCTTATTTTGAAGTAAAAAAACAAAACAGGAACAAATACAATAACACCACCACATGTGGCCTGCAGGCCATAGTTTGAGGACCCCTGATGGTGAGGGTAGCCCACATCACAAATTCTCAAAGCTGCAGATGCTGACATGGATGTGGAGAGAAGTGAACACTTTTACACTGTTGGTGAGAACACAAACTAATACAATCTTTTTGGAAGGAAGTATGAAGAATCCTCAATGAAGTCAAATTAGACTTTCCATTTGATGCTGCAATCCCGTTACTAGGCATCTACCCAGAAGGAAAAAAAAAATCCTTTTATCATAAGGACATTTGCATTATACTGTTTATCACAGCTTAATTTACAGTTGCCAAATGTGGAAACAACCTAAATGCCCACCAACCCAGAAATAGATTAACAAGGTGTGGTTTATGTATACCATGGAATTCTATTTAGCTGTTAAAAAAAGATGGAGACCTTACTTCTTTTGTATTAGCCTGTATGGAGCTAGAACGCATTCTTCTTAGTAAAGTATTACAAGAATGGAGAAGCAAGAATCCAGTGTACTCAATTCTAGTATGAAACCAGGATACAATATAATACACACCCACATAAGAGTAAAATTCAATTTAAGATGGGGGATGGGGAAACAAGGGAACAGGGATAGGGAAAGAAGAAGAGATGGATAGGTGTGCTCCACTTAATGGACACAATGTTAGGGTGTATGGCACACGTCTTGGGGGCAGGACACAATTATAAGAGAGATTTTACCTAACAAATGCAAACATTATAACCTAATTCTTTGTACCCTCGATTAACCTGAAAGACTAAAGAAAAAAAAAAAAAAAAAGCTTACACTCAGGATTGTCCAATCTTTTTTCTCCCATCCATTGGAAGAATAAGAGTTGTCTTGGGCCACACAGTAAATACACAAACACTAATGAAAGCTGATGAGCAAAAGAAAAGTTCTATGCATAATTTTCTTGATATTTGATGTCGTGGATAAGCAAAACAGTATTGAAATAATCTAGATGCAGTCCAAGGTCACAGATTGGACATTTATGTAAGCCAAAAGAGATTCCTTAGATCCATCTGTTTGTCTCTACCTCCTTGGTTCACTTTATAGAACTAAAAAATTTTCATTTGTCCTTGATTATTTGCTCTCATTGCCATTATTATCACCATAGCAGTAGTTCACAAATTTTGCATATAAGTATCATGTAAAGAGCTTAAAATTTTAAGTGTTTGTTTCCTACCCTTAAAGACTGTGATTTAGTTAGTCTTGGGTGTCCTGGGCTCTAGAATTTTAAATAAGTTTTCCTGAAAAGTCTGATATGCGATTTGGGAAGCAATGAGTTCCATTATAGCCCCCGATGATTTGCTTGCCTGATCTGTCCACTTGGGACCCCAAATGCTTCACCTGCTCTGGACACCTATTTACAACACTGAAGACATTCTTTCAGTTAGTACTTAAGCTAATTCAAGAAGGTTTAGCTGATAATAATGGAACTCGCTGTGCAATGAGAAAGGTGAATCAAATATTGACCTAGACAACTACGTAATGCCTTGCTATTTAAATTATGGTCTATATTATGTTCCAGTATTAGCAACACCTTGAAATGCTTTAGACTTGTAAGTACTTGGGGCCCATTCCAGGGATGATGATTTCTCAGGTGATTTGTATGCACATTGAAGTCTGAGAACTAGTCTAATCCTTTACCTCAGGTCTTATTTCCTGAAAATAGCATCTCACTCATCTAGGATTGCCAGATCCAGCAAACAGAAATACAGGGTGCACAGTTAAATAAGAGTTTATGATAAAAGACAAATAATATTTCATATGAGTATTTCCCATGCAGTTCTGGCATCCTGTATTTTTACCTGATAAACCTATAGTTATTCAGACTTAGTGGTTTGATGTTAATGTGATACTTTTCTCAGTTTTCCTCTGATACTATGACCCTGTTCTCTTATTATTATGTGCTACAAGTCATTTCAGATAGATCCCTGATTGGATCCTGAGACCAACCCAAAAACAAGTCTTGAGGGGTGGCAGTCTTTTTAGATTCACTCAAGCCCCACGAATACCAACTTATCAACCTTAATACCATCTGTGACACCTCCTATGTTTGGAGCAATGCAATTCCTTACTCAAATGTTGCTTAAGAAATTGCATCTCTCCAGTGATAATAATAGAAGATCCAGGCATAACTGGATCTTCTGGGTCATTTATTGAGCCTCTTCTGTACCCCTTACAATGTATTCTACTATAAAGGCCACTTTATTTTTTGGAGGCTTTTACACTAATTGTAAATTATTAAAGAGACTAATTTATTCACAGTTTCCATGTCCTCAGTTCTTCTACAGTAACATCACAAGTAAAAAAAAAAAAAAAAAATCATCTTTAGGCAGTTCTACAATGTTAGCTATTCCAGTTCCTAATTGGCTAGTACACAGGCTTGTTAAAAACTTAAACATAAGAAAGACAACTACATATGTGAAATGCCTGAAAAGCATTCTTCTGGCTCTTAAAGAAACAATAACACTATCTCCATTATCATCATAACAATCCCTTTTAAGTATATAAAGTTTGCTAGTGAAAGTACATTTAGATCCCTTATCTCAGTGTCATAACTCTTTAATGAAAGTATTTTGGTTCTTATTGTACAGATAGATCAGGGGCACAGATCCAACTTAAATGACTTATCCATTAAACTTTACACCATTATATAACCATAGGTTAAGGAGTGCAATTTTAGTCAAACCAATTACAGTGTTTCTCAGGATCTCTGGGGAACTGGTTCCAGAGCCCACCAACAATACCAAAATCTATGGATGTTCAAATCCCTTATATAGCATTTACAAATAACCTATGCAATCCTCCTCTTATATACTTTAAATCTTCTCTGGAATACTTATAATATCTAATGCAAAGCCTATGTATCACTTCATTTGCTTGGATCCAACATAGTACTTGGTGCATGGAAAATTCAAGGTTTACTTTTTGGAACTGTGTAGATTATTTTCCCCCAAATATTTTCAATCTGCAATTGTTTGAATCCACAGATATGGAACCATGGTATGGAGGGCTGACTATATTTGGCATTGTGTGGTCAAGAAAGCCCGTAGTACCTGAATTAATATTTACATTTTTTTTACCATATCAAATTGATTTAATTATGTGAACACCATGTTAGAAAAGTAACAGCAAGCGGGACATTGGATAACTGGTTATATGATTGCTTTTCTGGGACATGGTCCCATATACTTTTATTCCTCATCTCCTATAGTTCTCTCAACTGAAACTCTATAGTGGAAACAACTTTGGAGATAGAGAGACCCCCCCCCAATCAGATCACTATTTAGCCAAGTGAAATCAATCAAGTCATTTATACTGCATGCCCTCTAGTTTTCCATTTAAAATTAGGTTCATAATAGTAATGATCTGAAAGAGTTGTTGGGAGGGTTACATGAAATCATGTGTGTAAAGCACTCATGGAGGGAGGTAGCTGTAGGTCTGCAATAAATAATAACTTCTTGTTCCCCTTACAAATATAACTGTGCATCTCTATAGATGCAGCATTCTGTTCCCCTAATACCTCATATGTAGAAGACCACTACTTTTTTTTACAGTTTTTAAGTGCTACAAACTGTTTAAGAGAATTGAAATCATGCAGCGTATGTTCTCTGACCACAATGGAGCCAAAGTAGAAATCAAGAACAGAAAGATAAGAAAATCCTTCGAACATTTATAAATTAGATAACACACATCTTAAAAATTTAAGAATCAAAGTAAAGATTTAAAAGTCAGAGAGCTAATGAAGATGAAAATACATCATAATCATGAGAAACTAGAAGCTTTCCAAGACCAGGAATAATGCAAGGATGTCCCCTTATGCCACACCTTTTCAACATTGTACAGGAAGCCCTAACTAATACAATAAGACAAGAAAGCCAAGAAAGAAATAGAAGGTATGCTGATTAGGAATGAAGAAATAAAAATGTATTTTTTCACAGATGGCATGATTATCTATGCAGAAAATGTAAAGGAATCAACAAAAACCCTCCCGGAATGAACAAGTAATTACAATAAGGTTATGCATAAAAGGGCTATGAGGTTAGCATAAAAAAGGCTATCACTTTTCTATATACCACCAATGAACAAGTTGAATTTGAAAAACAAAATATCACTTACATTAGCACTGAAAAAATTATATACTTCGATATAAATCTAACAAAATATGTATAATATCTATATGAGGAAAACTATAAAACTCTTATGAAATAAATACAGAGATATTCCATGTTCATGGACATGAAGAACCAATGTTGTCAAGATGTCAGTTTTTCCCAATTTGATCTATAAATTTAACATAATTATAATCAATGACAAATTGATTCTAAAATTTATATGGAGAAGCAGAAGATCCAGAATATCCAACACAATACTAAAGGAAAAGAATGAAAATACTGGCATTACCTTCTACTTACTATAAATCTGGAGTAATCAATACTATAAGTCTACAGTAAACAATATAGTGTAGTACTGGTGAAGCAATAGACAAATAGATCAATAGAACAAAATAGATAACCCAGAAATAAACTTACAACAAGATAGTCAATTGATCTTTGACAAAGAGGCAAAGGCAAAACAATGGAGAAAAAAATAGTCTTTTCAAGAAATGATAGTGGACATCCTCATGCAATAATAATAATTAAGACATAGACTTTATACCCTTCATAAAAATTAACTCAAAGTGCACCATATACCCAAAAGTAAAATTCAATACTATAAAACTTTTAGGAGATAACACAAGAGGATATCTGGATTACCCTGGGTATGATGATGACCTTTTTGAATAAGACACCAATGGCATGCTCAATGAAAGAAAGTGTTGATAATGTGAATTTCATTAAAATTAAAAATTTAGGGCCTCTTTGCCTACTTCCCTTGGTAATGGAGGCCTGTTTTCTGTCAATGGAGAATGTATCCTGCTTTGTAAGCTTTCATACTCTAAACCTATCTTTCTCTTCCTCAATAAACTTTATTTCATGCTTACCTTTAAAAATATTAAAAATTTTTGCTCTGTGGAAGTCACTGTAAAGAGAATGAAAAAACAAACCATAAGCTAGGAGAATATATCAAAGACATATCTGATAAAAGGCTGTTATTCAAAATATATAGAGAACTCTTAAAAGTCAACAATAAAAAAAAAACAACCCTGATTTTAAAAAAAATTGCTCAACAACCTTGACATACATCTCGGCAAGAAGATATAAAGATAGCAAATATACATTTGAAAAGATGCTCCATGCTATATGTCATTAGGAAAATGCAAATTAAAACACCTATAGAATGGCAAATATTCAGCAGGCTGATACCATAAAATGCTAGCAAGGATATGCCACAAAAAGAATTCACATTTATTGCTGATGGATGCAAAATGGTATAGCCACTTTGGAAGACAGTTTGGCAATTTATTAATTCTTACCATATGACTCAGCAATTATGTTCCTTGGTATTTACTCAAAGAAATTAAAAACTTAAAACAACACAAAAGCCTTCACATATATGTTCATAGTCACTTTATTCACAATTACCAAAACTTGGAAGCAACCATGATTTCCTTCATTAGGTGAGTAGATAACTCAACTATGGTACATTCATACAATGGAATATTATTCAGTGATAAAAGAAATAAGCTATTAATCTATAAAAAGACATGGAAGAAACTTAAATGCATATTACCAAGTGGAAAAATCCAATCAGAAAAGGCTACATAATTTGTTATTTCAAAATTCTGAAAAAGCTAAAACTATGAAGACAGTAAAAAGATCAGTGATTGGCAAGAATTGGGACAACAGTTTGAGGGAGTGAAGGATGAATGGGAGGGAAAAAAGAGGATATTTAGGGATGTTAAACTATTCTGTATGATACTATAAAGATGGATGCATGTCACAGATTTGTCCAAACATATGGAGTATATAACATGAGTGAACTCTAATGTAAACTATAATAATGTTGTGTCAATTTAGGTTCCTCAATTGTAATAAATACATAGACCAGTTCCTCAAAAACCACAAACAGGTGACTTCACAGTGATCAAGGGAACAATACAAGAGGACATTTCAATTCTAAACATTTTGCTCCCAATTTAAATGTTCCCAGATTTATGAAACAGACCTTAATTTGTCTAAGCAATGTGATATTCTATAACACCATACTAGCTGGGGACTTTAACACCCCTCTTACAGAGTTGCACAGATTATCTAAACAGAAACTAAACAAAGATATAAGGAACTTAAATGTGTTCTTAAGAACAATTGGACTTAAGAGACATATACAAAATACATGATCCCAAAGCTAAACAATATACATTCTTCTCATCAGCCTGTTGAACATTCTCCAGAACAGATTATATCCTAGGACACAAATAAAACCTCAACAAAATTAAAAGAATTGAAATTACAGGGCAGCACCTGTGGCTCAGTGAGTAGGGTGCCAGCCTCATATACCAGAGGTGGTGGGTTCAAACCTGGCCCCAGCCAAAACAAAACTACAAAAAATAAATAAATAAATAAAATAAAACAATTGAAATTACACCTTGTATCTTTTCTGAGCACAAGGCAATAAAGGTGGAACTCAACTCCAACAAAAATTTGCATCCCCACACAAACACATGGAAACTAAACAACCTTATGCTGAAGGACACTTGGGTTAAAGAAGAGATAATGGAGGAAATCATTAACTCTCTTGAACATAACAACACTGAAGACACAAGCCACCAAAACCTATGAGACACTGCAAAAGTCCTAAGAGGGAAATTTATTGCATTAGTTGCCAATATCCAAAACACAGAGAGATCACATCAATAACCTAATGAATCATCTTGAGGAAATGGAAAAGGAAAAGCAATTGAATCCCAAGACTGGAAGAAGAAAAGAAAAAAAAAATTAAATCAGAAGTAAAAGAAATTAAAATCAAAATCATTCACAAAATTAATGAAACAAAAAGTTGGTTCTTTGAAAAGATAAATAAAATCGATAAGCCATTGGCCAGAGTAACTATAAACAGAAAAGTAAAATCGTTAATAACCTCAATCAGAAATAAAATGGAAGAAATAACAACTGATAACACAGAGATGCAGAGATTATTTCTGACTACTACAAAAATCTCTATGCCCAAATATTTGACAATGAAGAAGAAATGGATCAATACCTGGAATCACACCATCTCCCTAGACTTAACCAGGAAGAAACAGATCTCCTGAACCAGTATCAGATCTCCAGACCAGTATCAAGCACTGAGATCAAAGAAACAATAAAAGAGTTGCTAATAACAACAAAAAGTCCCTGGACAAGATGGTTCACACCAAAGATGAGCTTGTACCTATACTGCAGAACCTATTCCAAAACATTGAGAAGGAAGGAATATTCCCAATACATTCTATGATGCAAACATCACCCTGATTCCAAAACCAGGAGAGGATCCAACTAAAAAGAACTACAGACCAATTTCACTAATGAATATTGATGAAAAAATACTCAGTAAAATCTTGGATAATAGATAATCTCCAATAGATTGCAACTACACAACACAGCAATCTTATACATGTTCTTTCAAAAAATAGAAGAGGGAACACTTCTCAACCCCTTTTTCTGAGACAAATATTACCATAATAACTAAAACCAGACAAAGATGGTGCACAAAAGAAAACTGCAGACGAATATGTATTACAAACTTCAATCCCAAATTACTCAAAAGATATCAGCAATTAAAATACAGCAATATATTAATGAGGTTCAGAAAATGCAATACAAATACTCAGAGATTTACTGTAATAGGCTCTGTTTGTAAGTGTGAGTTATATATAAGTCAGATGTTTATAACATGGGGGCTGTCTGCATGAAATCTTTGCATACTGAATATTTTAAGCTAAACGAATTTGAGAAAACTGCAGAAGCAAGAAGCAGCTCTCAAACTATCTCCTGCCCTTCTCCTTTGAAGAAGGCCATCAACCCTAAAAAGAATTTTCAGACCATCCTCTGAAGCAGGACATAAGTCCTTCATGTAAGATGTGCCCACTCTGTAGCTGGAGGAAAGAAATATTCTTGTCTCCAAAGATACAGGGACACAGAGAAAAATCTGTACAAGCAGACCTTGCTTATTTCCCTCCAGTTTATTATCTTTAGATCATACTCCCTTGGTCCAATCATACTTCTCCACAACTATCCACTCTTTATAAAATGGAAGCATACAAATATACAGGTTTCTCTGTTTTTTGAGGTCTTCATTTCTGAAGGCTCCTATGTCACATAAAAGTTATATTAAATAAATTTACATGCTTTTCTCCTTTTTAATCTGTGTTTTTTAGTTTTATTGTTACACTTAGTCCATAAACCCTAAGAGGGTTGGGGAAAACCTTCTTCCTCTACAGTATAAAAGAAATTATACCCCATGATCAAACTGGATTTACTTAACCACAGTTGCTTCACTACTCAAAAATCAATCAATGAAAAAAATCAGCCAAGTAATATACCATATCAACAAGCTAAAGAAGAAAAATCATATGATCATGTAAATTGATTCAGAAAAAGCAGCTGATGAAATTCAATAGCCATTCATAATTTAAAATAAAACAAAACCTCTCAGCAAATTAATAATAAAGAACTACTACAGTTTGATAAAGAAATTCTATTAATACAAAAGGTTACAGCTAACATCATACATAATGGTGAAAGGCTGAATACTTTCCCCCTAATATTTAATTATGATAGCTTTGACTAATCTTTTTTTTTTTTTTTTTTTTTTTTTTGGCCAGAGCTGGGCTTGAATCTGCCAACTCCGGTATATGGGGCCGGCACCCTACTCCTTTGAGCCACAGGAACCTCCTGTTTTCACTTATCGTATTCAACATACTACTGGAAGTTATAGCCCTGAAATAAGACAATGAAAAGAGTTAAAAGGCATATACATTGGAGAGAAAGGAATAAACAATCCCCATTTGTAGATGACATGACTATATTCATAGAAAATCCCAAGAAAATAACACAGAAATTATTAAAACTTATAAATGAGTTCATTAATGCCAAAGGATACAAGATTGACACATAACTATTAATTAAATTTTTAATAATTCATTTATTTTTTTGATAGATTTTGGGACACAAGTGGTTTTTTGTTTGTTTTTGTTACTTGGGTGAATTTTATAGTGGTGATGTCAGGTCTTTTAGCATACCCATCACCCAAATAGTGTACATAGTACCTGATAGGTAATTTTTGGTCCCTTTTACCTCTCCAATCTTCCTCTCTTCTGAGTCTCCAATGTCCATTATACCACTTTGTATGACCATGTATACCCATCATTTAGCTCCTGCTTACAAATTAATACATGGGATATTTGTTTCTTTATTACTGAGATACTTAGGATAATGGCCTCCAGTTCAATCCAAGGTTTTGCATTGTCATTACTTTGTATAGCTGAGTAGTATTCCATGGTGTATGTATACCATGTTTTCTTTTCTTATTATTTCACACTAATATGAGGCTACAGATGATTAGGTTACATTGTTTTCATTTGTTAGGTAGAATACAAGTTATAATTATGCCCCTCACCCAGGAGGTGTGCCATATAGTGCTATATTGTGCCTGTTAGGTGAGAGCTTACCAGTTCCTCCTTTCTCCTCCTCCTCTCCCCAACTTGAGTTTAATTATGTTTTTTTTTCTAGTGTGGGCATGTATTTGTTCATCTACTGTATACCACATTTTCTTCATCCATTCATCACTTGGTGGGGATGTAGGTTGATTCCATCTCCTTACAATTGTGAATTATGCTGTGATGGCTGGATAAGTGCAGATGTCTTTTTATATGATGACATCTTTTCCTTTGTGCAGACACCTAGTAGTGATATTGTTGGATAGAATGGTAGATCTACTTTTAGTTTTTTGAGAAATCTCCATACTGTTTTCCTTAGAGGTTATACTCATTTCCGTTCCCACTAATCGTGTGTAAATGTTCTCTTTTCATAGAACTCACAGTAACATCTACTGTTTTGGGTTTTTTTTTTTTTAACTCTAATAATGGCCACCCTGACAGGTGTAAGGTGGCATCACTGTGGATTTAATTAGCATTTCCTTGATGATTAGTGATGTTGAGTATTTTTTCATATATATATATATATATATATATATATATTTTTTTTTTTTTTTTTTTGCCATTTGTATATCTTCTTTTGAAAAAAATCTGTTCATGTGTTTTGCCCATTTTTAATGGGATTTTTTTTTCCTTACTTATTTGTTTGAGTTCATTATAGATTCTGGATATTATTCCTTTGTCAGATGTGTAGCTTGAAGATATTTTCTCCCATTCTGTCAGCTGTCTCTTTACTCTGTTAATTATTTCTTTAGCTCTGAAAAAATATTAGTTTAGTCAAATCCCATTTATTTTTTCTTTTGCTTTGTTTTGGGGGTCTTATTTTTTATTTTTTATTAAATCATAAAGAAGTAGATCATGTATGCATTAATGCATTTATGGTATATAACGTGCTGATTTCCTATATAATTTGGAATGCTTACATCATACTGGTTAATATATCCCTCACCTCATTTACTTAATTACTATGTTAAGACATTTATACTCTATACTTAATAGAGCTGACATGTACCTTTGCAATATGCACCATAGATGTGATCCCAACTCTTTTGGGGTTCTTAGACACAAATTCTGTGCCTAAGTAAATGTCCAGAAGGGTTTTTCCTAAATATTCTTCTAGACTTTTTATTGTTTCAGGTCTTATATTTAGGTCTTTAATCCATTTTGAGTTAAGTTTTGTATATGACAACGGATAGAGATCCAGTTTCATTGTCCAACATGCAGCTATCAAATTTTCCCAGTGCCATTTATTAAATAGTGTGTTCTTTCCTGAGTGTATAATTTTTTCTGCTTTGTTGAAGATCAGTTGGTTGTAGGTATGTGGTTTTATTTCTGGGTTTTTTATTCCATTACCTTGATTTATATGTCTATATTTATACCAATACCATGCTGTTTAGGTTACTGTAGCCTTGTAGTGTAATTTAAAGTCAGGTAATCAGATGCCTCCAAATTTTTTCTTTTTGCTTAGGATTGCTTTGGCTATTTGGGTTCTCTTTTGATTATATATGAAAATTTAGGATTTTTTTCTAATTCTTTGAAAATTACATTGGTATTTTCATGGGCATTGTATTGAATATATAAATCACCTTGGACAGTATGGCCCAATATTGATTTTTCCATTCTATTAATATGGGATGTTTTCCCATTTGTTTGTGCCATTTACCATTTCTTTCATCAGTGTTTTATATTTCTCCCCGTATAGATCTTTTGTCTTTCTGGTTATTCCTAGATATTTTTTTTTTTGCAGCTATTGTAAATAGTATTGAGTTCTTTAATCACATTGTATGATAACAATGCATATGTAGAAGCCAATAGGAAAAACACAATACCATTAAAAAGCACTTGAAAGAAAATAAAATAGATACAAATCTAACATAACTTATATAGAATTTGTATGCTTAGAACTATAAAGTCCTGATGAAAGACATCAAAGAATATCTACCTAAATGGAAATACATAATGGGTTCATGGGTTAGAACACTCAACAAAGAAAAGACATCAATTCTCCCCAAACTTATCTATAGGTTTATTTATTTATTTATTTATTTTTATTAAATCATAGCTGTGTACATTAATGTGATCATGGGGCACCATACACTAGTTTCATAGACCGTTTGACACATTTTCATCACACTGGTTAACATAGCCTTCCTGGCATTTTCTTAG